>JADDOH010002253.1:0-122500 GCA_016648135.1 Agrypnia vestita
TTCCGTGTGGAATTGTTTTGCATCAAAGCCATGCTGAAGTCTGTTTTGGAGAACAGCTTGGTTTATGAGGTTGGTCACTATCCAAAGATGACTTATTTTAATGTAGCTTTAAAACTTTTTTAGCAAATCCATGCATCCACACTCATGGGACTAAATCTGCTATTAAGTTTATCAGATACAGTGGTTATGAGGTGATCAAAAGTGCCTACAGGATAAAGTAGTTCAGGATAGATATGGATTATTTTTACTCGGATGAAAATAAATTAATAGGGCTTTGGAGATTTAGTTAAAAACTTTTATTTTTAGGACTGTATTTCACGAGACCAGACAAATATGATAAAATGGATTGTAAGGGCATAGAAACCGTAAGAAGAGATAATTCACCACTGGTAGCCAATATGATGAACACATGTCTTCAGAAATTGTTGATTGACAGGTACTACAATTTTAAGATACTTACAAGCAGACCTTAGATTTTTCATATACTAATCGTACATTTTTGGCTTAGTCATTGTCTAGTACAAAAATATATTTAATTCACTATCTATAAAATATGCATATTTTCTTCATAAATTTTTAATTTTATCTCAGAGATCCTACAGGAGCAGTTAATTTTGCAAAACAAATAATATCGGATCTTCTTTGCAATCGTATTGACATCTCCCAGCTGGTCATCACCAAGGAGCTGACCAAGAATGATTATACGGCCAAGCAGGCTCACGTAGAGTTGGCCAACAAGATGAGGAAGAGAGATCCCGGTACGGCACCCAAGCTGGGAGACCGGGTTCCTTATATTCTCTGTGCCGCATCTAAGAATACACCTGCTTACATGAAAGCTGAGGTATGTGTACCTGCAACTTTATTTGAATATAAAACCATTGATGTAATCTATTAACAGTAACTGAATCTTTTCTTGGCCCACCTAGTCTTTTTTCCCTCTTAGATAGTTGTGTAGAAATAACTTGTTTAGGAAGCCATGTGTCATTCATTTGTATGTACTGACCTACCCATCGCAGTTGATACTGTAGGATCACAATTTCGACTTTGGAAATGTTTGCTTCTTTCAAGATACTCAAATTTATTCTGAGGTCTTCTCACTTTATATCTAAGATCTTACTTAAGCTGTGATATTTGTATCATTGACTTTGTAGTTGGACTTAATTATTTTTCTTCTTCTTTAGCCTTCATCTCTCCACTGCTGGATATAGGCGTCTTCCATACCCTTCCATCCTTCCTTGTTATTTGCTAATTGTTATATAAGTATAATAACTAGTTTCTGACCCATAATGAGCGGCTACAAACAGCGTCTGTTCCCTATTAAGGGCAGCTGATTTCAAAACTCACCAACCCGTCTGGCAAACGTGGTGTTTTAAATGCCAAACACCTTCCAAATGAAATGAACCCAAATTCCAAAACAAGATTACCCAGGTGAGTAGAACACGACATTCGGAATCTCACAATGTTCCGACGGTCTGCCCCAAGGATTCACGGGGGGCAAAAACTCGGAAAAGATAAAAACTTCATTATTAATTTGAGAAAACTAACAAACTTTATATAAATCACACTGATTAAACATCTACTGGTTTCAATATCATACTGATCTTCACCAGGACGCACACACAATAACTTTCATAAATTAAATTTATTTATAAATGTCAAATGAGGGTGTGGCCTCGTTTTTAGTGAGACGTTGAAATGGAGAATATATTAAATAAAAGATTATTCCTTAAATTTAATTGGTTGTGAAGCTTACTAACTTTACTCAAACGATACTAACTTTGCATTTGTTTGAAGGACAAGATCTTTTAAACTATTGATTCGATGAAATGAATATTTAGCACTTTATATAGAAAAAAAACACACAACGGTACATTTTTAAAATATTAGAATAAAAGAACATCTAAGATATCTTAATATTAATAATTACTCAGAATTCTCAAACCATTTATTGGAGACAGGCCATATTTTTAAAAAAGAAAACGGCATCGAAATTTTGTAATAGAGGCCTTAGGTTAGATAATTTAGAAATGTTAGAAATCAAAAAGTGTCTCGACACCAAATCTAATATAATTAACGACCAATTAAATTTAACGAATAATCTATTATTTTATATATTCCTTATTTCAATGTCTCACTGTCAAACTCCACCCTCCATCCCCACCATAAATGAGATCACACCCCCACCTAACACTTGACTCTTACAAATTTAATTTCTATAAATTATATATGTATATTTACAATTTATTATAAATATAACTTCTATAAGTTATTGTGCATACACAAAACTCTGATAGAACATGTTAGCAAAAGCAGCGAACAACATTCTTAGTTATTCAAACAACAATTAACAAATTAAAAAGTTATACATTAGAGTTTGTGACCTTATTGGACTACAGTGGTTCCTTGAACAAAAATAAGTAACTATTACATAAATGTTGGCATACAATACATTCAACGCTGTATATCGCTGAGAGCAAGGTGGGAAACTGCAACAGATAAAATAAAAACCTAATTATTACACAATTACCTGATGCAATCACAATATATAGTAAGGTATCGAAACCGGTAGACGTTTAAAAACAATCAGTGTGATTTATACAAAGTTCATTAGTTTTCTCAAATTAATAAAGTGATATTTGTGTTGGACATTACAAACTTTGACATATGAATACATATATAAAAATGGAAAATATATAACTACGTAGCTATAAAATCTCCCTGTTGGATGACCGAATAAAATAAAAAACTCAAAGAAGTTCATCTCTTTGTTATTATGTATACATGTATAATGATTTTTTTTTTTAAATATATGTATTTGTACATTTTAGGATCCTATTTACGTGTTGGAGAATAGCATCCCAATAGATTTCAACTATTACCTAGAAAACCAATTGTCTAAGCCACTCCTCAGGATATTTGAACCCATACTAGGAGACAAAGCGGAATCCTTGCTTTTAAGTAAGTAATATTAAATTAACTGAAAAATATTTATATACAGTTGAACCTCGTTATTTGAGAATTCAAGTGAGCTAAAAAAGCATTTTGAATTGTGCGGGGAACCCTGTTATATCGAAATTCAAGGTAGGTACCAAATAATTTTTTTGAAATCATGATGCAATTGAGAAATTTGCAAAAAAAAATGTGAAACTTGTGAAAAAAGCCATTAATTTCATGAAAAACAGACGTATTTTTGAATATTTTAAGAAATCATTTCGAAACATTTATTACACCTATCCAAAGATTTTGCGATTTCTATTAATAAAGTACCCAACATTTATGTATTTACCATTCTCAATTGTGAAAAAAAGATCAATAACCTTTTCAATGTGTCATGTTTGGATGGCCATAATCGAAAATGTTTTGAGTGATCTTTGAATTCACGGGAGGGTTTTCAATCATCACTTGATTTTAACTATATTTTTTTCCGACTCAAACCAACACAAGTACAGTTATTAGAAATGCAATTGTCTAACATTGACAACATAAGACTACCAAAGAAAAAGAAAAACACCTCACAAAATTGTATGATGTATAAAGATATAAAAATCTTCGATAGCTTGCCAAAGGAAATTCAAAACATGAAGAATATAAGGAGGTTTAAACTGAAGTGCAAAAATTATATTATAAAAACTTTTAAATGATTAGATGGAATGCAACATGTCCAAGTGAAATCATATATTAGCCCACACAATATTATGTGTGGAACTAAATTATTAAGATAAATAAATAAATAATAAATAACTTTGTCAAATTATAAGATAAGTCATTAATAATTTCTTCCAAAGAAAATTAACCCTTAAAGACTACGATGAATTTACATACTACTAAGACTACAATGGGTGTAAAAACACCCTGATTTTAATTAATGAAATAATCAACTGTATTCTGAAATAAGCAATATTGCTATTTCTTTATCTTGACAGTTATTGTATAACATTGTAATGCTGCCAATTTTGACGTTTTAGGTTTGACAAAATTAAGTTATCTGGGTGTAAAAACACCGTTGTAGCATTAAGGGTTAAACATTTTAACAATTACAGTTATTTGATAAAAGAATCAAAGTAAAAGGGAATATAAAAAAAGTGAAAAACTATTTTAACGTTTACAAGTACGAGTAATTGGCGCAAACTAAAATTATTCACACATATCAAGAAGGTGAACTCTAGAAAACACACAGAATTTCCCAGTTTCAGTGATCGCAACATAATTGGCTATATTCCGAAATACGCAATATTGCTATTTCTGTATCTTGACAGTTATTGTATAACATTGTAATGCTGTCTATTTTAAAGTTTTAAGTTTGACAGGTTTGAAATTAATGAATTCAATCAATTAGAAAGCTCATTATTCATAATTGTGAATAAATTAACGTTTTAGAGCTTAAAATGTCAAAATTGGCAGCATTACAATGTTATACAATAACTTTGAAGATATAGAAATAGCAGCTTATTTCAGTATACAGCAGAATATGGACACCCTGCATGAATGAGCGCGATCGAAAAAATGCATGCAGTATTAATTTTTATAACTAATTAAAAAATATGATTTATGGAACAGTGGTCTGAAAATTATTTCGAATTACAAATTACTGGGGTTTTCGAATTATCGGGGTTAATCTTTTTTCTCAATGTTGGAGTTTTAATATATGCACAGCTGTGAAAAATACAAAAGATTTATTTAACTAATCAGTTTCTTTTGTAGCTTGAAATTGAGTTTTTTTTCTGTTTTTTGGCAGACTTAACCATGTCAATAGTCTGTCAGTCCTCGTCTTGTCTTGAAACGAGAACACTTGGAGGGAGAGAATTGAGAGATCATTTCTTTTCTGCATCTGGTCAAAGCAGTCTTTAAATTAGTTGATTGAAAATTAGATTAAACCGATCGAATCAGTGGATGAGCTTGTTTCCTTTAGCACAGATCTCAGTCTAGTTGATGAAACAGTAAATGTTTTACTTTATTACATGTATAACACAACAATGTATGTAATGTACACATTTGAAAAATGAAAAAAGTTTATTTTTGAACTCACTTGTGTATGCTTAAATAAGATAATAAATAATTGTTGTATATTTGCACTGCTTTTGTTTATTTTGGGCTGTATGAAATTAACATTTTGGGCTTTGTGTGTTTTAAAAATTTTGAATTATGGCAAATTTCGAATTTACAGTGTTTTTTCTGTATTATGACTAACTTGGTCTTGAGTCCTTTTTGATATTTTTTGTCAAGTTTTAATATAAACAGTGGACAGCTTAAAGCGCAACAACTCTGATAATTGACGCCACTCTGCAATATTTAAAAACAATTAAACATCTAGGTTAGTTAGGCGTGAAAATGGTGGGGGAGGCGAGCGCACAAAAAGGGAGACATTCGGGCGCACCGGCCTCTTTGAATTCCTGGTTCCCGCTTAGTATAGACAGGGCTCTAGTACGCTCGGTCAGGAGTAAACCATATCGTTTGTAATAAATTGCAGTAATCACTGTTTCGCGTATTACTCCACCTAAAACCCCACCACTGTATTCCCAGGCGGGAATACACCACAGTGTCCATGTCTAGATTGATTATAATGGTGAACTAAATGTTATATTTTCTCTTTTAAGGAGGGGATCACACTCGAACAAAAGCAATGGTGACCTCGAGAGTCGGCGCTTTGGCTGCTTTTACTCAAAAAAAAGAAACGTGTATGGGATGTAAAACGGTTTTACCCGGAGACTCCAAAAAAGCATTATGTGATCACTGTATGAGCAAGGAACCACAGTTATTTGGCAACGAGGTGCTGAAGCTTCGGACAATGGAGGAGAGATTTTCCAGGTTGTGGACGGAGTGTCAGAGATGCCAAGGAAGTCTACATGAAGAAGTTTTATGCACAAGGTAATTTAAGGATTTATTGTAGATTTGTGTTCAAGGAGAAAAGTAAGACAATAAAGTGTGAAATATTGGTAGGTAATGAATTTTTGGATGAATGTAATGTAGAAGAGTTTGTGTATTTAGCTGTGTAAGTACAATGGAACCTCTCATAACGAGCATAATTCGTTCCAGAATCTTGCTCGTTATGTGAAACACTCATTAAGCGAAACAAATTTTCCCATATATGTAAATCAATGTAAAACACGATAATGCATTCCATGCTGAAAAAAATATTTTTATTTTTATTTTTAATGTTATTCAAATAAAATACATACTTATAAATTGTTGAGGCGGAACATTCATTTTTCAAGCTGTCAAAGTGGCAATATGTGTCGGATAGATCATGCTACTTTAATACGAGATCGAGACATGAACAAACGTCATATCAGATAAACCTTGCAAGAGCGTATTTTTTACGTGCCTTGGGAGATAGAAAGGTTGCGAGGAAACGAGACAACCATATGGAGTACCGACGTTTAAAATATATGGGAACGCAAGTCATGCTCGCGTAATATTATTAGAATTTTAAATATTATAAGTCTAGAATATAAAAAAGCGTATGTATATTTCTCCAATAATTTAGGTGTCGTAAAAAAAAAGTAAACAACAATTTTTCTTATATCACTTTTTTTTAATTTAAAACTTTTGTCGAATAAGCAGATTTAGATATTATTTTGACTTCCGACTGAAATGTCAAAACACCTGTGAAAATAATTGAATTTAAATAATTTTTATTTAAAATAAACAAAAAACTACTACAACAATATGTATTGAATTAAAAATAAAATTAAAATCCATTTATCTATATTTTAAAAATTATCTCGTAAATTAATATCTTACTTGACTTTCAAATAACAATGACATCAACACGAATATAGCGAGTAATAGCAAGTCAGCAAAAGTGACATGCGTTCAATGTTAGGTTATGAGTAGAAATGCAATTTAATACGAAACTAGTTAAAAAAAACATTATTATCTCCGATGAATAGATTGCTTTCGAATATATAATATGATATTATTTTGAACTAAAGTCAAATTTGGCATAAAAACACGTTTTAAAGTGATTTTTTTATGAAAAAATGATTGGACTGCATGAGCGCGTCCGCCTCTCCCGGCTGGCGCGCGGATTGTGATCTCCAGACTGCGTAATATTTTGACACATTTCATGCTATAGAATTTGTATTTTTAAATATTAAGTAACGTGTTTTTTATAAAAAAAAATTGCTTTTTAATAGTGAATGAAGACTCAAAGTGCGAATATAGATACAATATATCGTTTAAAATCATCTTTTTATATGAATAAACAACATTTGAAAATGACCAAAAATCGTAAATATTTAACCATGTTTGAAAAATGATATCTTTTTTAATATTGAATATTTCTTAATTTCCTACGTACGGATTCTAGATAATTAAGTAAACTTTATATGTATGAAAAAACATATTATGCTTACGTACAAATTTTAAACGAAACACTCTTTGCCCGGGAACATTAAAAACGTTTTTTTTGCCGCGGCCTGTGGCCTATATTTTTCTTAATTACTGTAAATAATGTTCAATTTATTACTTTTATATAAGAATAAAGGTTCTATCTAAGTTATCGCCCTAAAAAAATTGCAATCTATCATATACATTCTGATATAAATGAATAATAAAAACCCGCATTTTCGTAAAAAACGCCGAAATATGCATTTGCAGTGAATGTACCGCCTTAAGGATCGTAACAACCTGGAATGCGATTTCAAGTTGGAAAAATCAATAAAAAAATCGAGACTAGCTTATTTACTAGATTTAGCTATCTTTTTTACTAGAAAGCTGTCTAGAGACATTTGTTTTTGCCGATGCTTCAAAATTTGGTGAAAATGTGACACAACATTATCATTGAAGAAATTTGTAGCACAGCCGTCTCCTTATTAGGATGATGCTTCTCAATGTACGATGCAACAGTTTCCCATGCGCGCTAGATCTGCTACGCTCACACCTCATTCTCGCTTTCCAATGGTTTTCTACAGTTATTTTTATTCTCTTATGGCTGTCTTCTTGTGGCTTTTTCTTCGGGTACATTTTTGCAAGGGTTATTAAAATTTGCACAAAAAAAATACAAATAATGTCTGAACACAAGTTTATAAAAAAATAAACAGATTGATGCACTGATGCGGAAGTCCCGGCTCACAAGTGCGTCATTCGTTATGCGACTTCCGCTTTCTGCGTCACTTGTTATGTGAAATGTTGCTCGTTAAGGGAGCAATTTTTTCATAAATTTTTTTGCTCGTTATGCGAATTACTCGTTATGAGAGGTTCCACCGTATATCTGACTGCAATTCAAAGGTTGAGAAAGATTTCGAAAGGAGGGTGACTACAGAATAACTATTCTGAATCTGTTTGGAAACAAACCATTGTTTTGATATTAAGTAGGGTTTAGAAATTTTACATACAAATAACAGAGGATTTCATTAGAATAAGTTAGAAATTGGAAAAAGCATTAATTTTTTTTTTTAAATAGAGTTGCGAACACGGAATACGTGTCACATCAATATTCTTACTATTTTCAAACTAAGCTTGTGCTATGATAATAGGACTAACTTGCTGGTCTGGAGTGAGATTCGAACCCACGACCTTTGGATAACGAGGCGAAAGTCCTAACCACATGACCAATAAGCTACTCTAATTATAAATAACCAAATCATTTTTCAAATAATTCCCTAATTTCAAAACTTCCATATATTTATTTTTTGTTTTTGATTACGTCCATACTTCCAATTTTAATTTTAGTATGTGTTGTATCCAGACGCAGGGACCATTGTCCTCAAAATACATTGTTATTCAATAAATTGTGGTTTAACCCTTTGGATGCTGCTCTTTTTTTAAATACCTATGCCAGAGATGCCGCTGTTTGTATATATATTTTATTTAATGCAAAAAGTGAAAAAGAAATTGGAATACGGTGTCGGGACTCCTTAATTTCTTTCATGTAAATATAATGTTACAGGTAGCAAAATAATGACCTAGTACAGGACACAAAGGCGGCTCGTCAATAAAATATTTTAGTATCTATTTGCTTAAATTTAATGGTAATGGTATAGTGTTATCCAGTGGCGTGCAGTGAGTATAAACTTAGGTAATGCTGTGACCGACTATGCACCTATATTAAAAATATATATATATATAGAGTTTCTATATATATATATATATATATATATATATACAGTGAAACTTATACGTTTTTTATATATATACAGTGAAACTAATACGTTTTTCAAGGGACCAGCAAATAAAAACTTATTAGGCGTGAAAACATATTAACAGTGATTTCAATATTTTCATGAATTTACACTTTCTAATTTTGTGTTATAATTTTAAAAAATTAAGTAGGTAAATATGTATATACATTTGTAAAATATTACCCATGTACTTGAGGGTCAGAAAATAATAAAAACCACCAAAACTATTAAAAAAATTAACACTGTCAAATTTTTTTAAATATAAATCGGTGTTTATTGACAAATCAAAAACCTCACAAATATGAAAAAAAATACAAAAAGCTACCTGTATCTACTTTCCCTAGCTTGGTAAAGATTGCACATTTGTAAAAAATAACCATTTGTAAATAGTATTCTATTTGACTTCATTTTAAAAATGTATCCCTTTTGATGATTCTACATAATTTAGGTGTACATTCAACATACCGCCTTGAGCAACGTCCTTTTATTTGTGATTAATTTCTTTATTTTAATTAAGTTTAATTTCAGACTGCCTTAATATTTTCCCGGGCGCGAAGAAAATTCGTGGTATTTTTTATTGCTAAATTAAATTAGATCGTTTTTTGTAACTCATTAAGGTCGGCGCCACACTACGCGTTTCTTCCGTCGTGTCCTTGACATCGCGTCAAATCCACAACCGAATTTAGCCGTCACATACCTACTATATTCTGCGGTGGACCGCGCGGAGAACAAACACACGTGCGGACAATCTGTCAAATGTGGCGCGGTGCAATCAAAAACAGGAGATGCGACGTCACCGATTTTACGTTGACGTAAGTTCCGCGGGCGGGGAATCGAACAGAGGCGCTGAAACGAGCGTTCCGTCGGCGGCGGCGGAACAATTGATAATCCGCGTAGTAGCGACATTCCGTGGCGTCAAAGACGCGACGAAAGATATACTTAGTGTGACGTCAGCCTTAGAAAACAATAGGAGATATTACGTAATTAATATTGCCAATTGTTTCCTCGAAGAAATAAAACCAAAATGAAAATAGATTCGTAATAGTAGATTTCCTAAATAAATAAATATTTTATATAGGTATAGCTAATATGGCAAAAAATTTCAATATATTTCGAAGACGATTTATATATAATCAAATCGGGAACAATACTAAATTCAGATACACGTTTCATTTCACAAAAATAAATCAAACATTTTATATCATGATATGACAGATGACAGATGGTATTTGTATTTACATTCACCATAGAAAAGATAGAATTTACACTGAAAGTTTATTTAAGTTATTTACATTCACCATAGAAAAAATAGAATTTACACCAAAAGTTTTGGGTGGAATTTGTAAAAAATAAAATTTCTTTCATTTCGATGAGATGCGCGTAGTTTTCACCTTTCGAAGAAGCACGCTAAATTTACTTGTTTATTACACAAACTCGCAGCCTTAAAAATACACTTTTTTTTTTCTCGACTTGACTATATCTATGGAGCAAATTTCTTGGGCGAGATAAATGAAGAATTGACATGAAGTTAAGCACAGAAAAGTCGGAAATAAAACTCCTAGCCGTAGGACGAATTACGGTAGAATTTTAAATCGGAAAAAAACAGATACGTCACATTAAACAGAAAAGTCAAAAATAAAACTTCTAGCCGTAGGACGAATTACGACTAGAATTTTAAATCAACTTTTTCTTAAGATAAGGATTATTTAATTAATATTTGTTTCCCAGAATCTTCACTAACGCACAGCCTTTTTGCTTGTATGCGCTGCATGCCACTGGTGTTATCTTTATACATGGAATGTTCAGTCAGCTGTAAAACTTACTTTTTTAAATAATAGGCAAATCTGAATTTCAATGATCATTCTTAAAATTAAAAAACTTATTCATCAAATTGACACATGCCCACGTTGCATTTAAACGAGTCCTTTCATACCGACTGAAAATCATAACAATAATAGTTTCCCCCTTATACATAAGAGCTCTGAACGTCCTCTACTGCAGTAGCGGTGGAGGTGGAAGTTGTTAAAAAAAATCTGTTCTGAGTATTTTCATACGATGCTAAAATTCATGAGATGATTTTTCATAATTTTTAACTGAAAAATAACAATCAACTGTATTGAAGTGGGGGGATTATACGTCAGTCATGTATTTTTGTTTATTTTACATTTGTTAATATAAGTTACTAGTAACTGCCACACTAGGTGAAACCTGTTCTGTGACAGTTATTCTCATTTGGTAGTTATGTAATAGTAATAAATAACAATAGTAAAGAAGTATAAACATAAAAATGAAAGCAGAATAAAATTTAGTAATATATACAATCATAAGAATACAAAAATCTAAAAGAAAAGAAAATATACATATAAAATTAAGATAAAAATTTAAGTAGATACAAAAATAAATAGGTATGTATAGAGTATACTTGAAATTATATAAAGCAGATTTTGCCAATTCAGGGGTCAAGGGCGGATCACTTCTTTATAGCATATCTTCTACCTGATATTTTTATTAAATTAGTAATAGGGTGTTTAAAAGGTTTGTGTATTGTAATTTCTTTAGTTTCATTTGGTAACATTAAAAACAAGGGGGCAGTGAAATTAAATTGTCTTTGTCCAAAAGACGTTTTCATTGTAGGTACCTCGAAATTAATTGCATTTGGCAGTCTTGTAACCCGTATTTGTTGTGTACGCTTAAAATTTACCTTGTCCTTGTGGAATTTTACAAGTATAGTTTTAAGGTATAATTGCCTCGGGTCAAGAACGTTAAATATTTCAAACAAATCACCTGAAGGAAACATTCTCGATTTATATGAACCTAATAATTTTTTTTAAGTATTAATTCATTTCATACCTTTTAAACTTTATGCAGCTGAATCTTTATACTTATAAAATAATAAAGATAATCGTCAGCAGTATTTTTAACAGGTGTAAGACAGTCAAGTCTGCATCATAAGCATGTTGTGTGCTCAGTACATCTGAGCGATACATTGTCACTTGTTGCACAAGCACGCACAAACATCCAGCTGATGATGATTTTTATTTTTGTTTTCTGACGTTATCCCGAAAAGTGATTAATTTTTAAATTTTCGGGTGTTTTCAGATAATATAATATGGCCCTGCAATGATATGGTTACCCACCAGCAGACAGTATTTTCAGTAAATGTTTTATCTTTAATGTTTACTTAATTAATTGTTAGCGTTTCTCGCCCAAACTACGAACAACAATATTTTGTTGTTTGACATTCTAAGGGTTAAAACACAAAGTGTCTATCTTATAATAATAATGTTACCAAAAACTTATTTTAGGCTTAAAATTTTTGTTTGTATAATTCTATAACCAAGTCATTTTTTTCTTTTATGTTTACTCAATTAATCGTTAGCGTTTCTCGCCCAAACTATGAACGACAATATTTTGTTGTTTGGCATTCTAAGGGTTAAAAACAAAGTGTCTATCTTATAATAATAATGTTACCAAAAACTTATTTTAGACTTAAAATTTTTGTTTGTATAATTCTATAACCTAGTCATTTTTTTCTTTTATGTTTACTCAATTAATTGTTAACGTTTCTCGCCTAAACTATGAACGACGATATTTTGTTGTTTGGCATTCTAAGGGTTAAAAACAAAGTATCTATCTTATAATAATAATGTTACCAAAAACTTATTTTAGACTTTTGTTTGTATAATTCTATAATCAAGTTATTTTTTTCTTTTAGTCGTGATTGTCCAATATTCTATATGAGGAAGAAAGTCGGCATGGAGCTGGATGCGCAAGAAAAACGAATGCAAAGATTTGGTAATCCAGTTTGGTGATCAATCATATTCTAATTTAATATTAATTTTCATTAATTTGAACCGATAACTATGCAGTGTGAATCAGTAGAATCTCGTTAATTTGAAATTCAAGGGACCCAAAAAAACATTTTGAACTATGCAGAACCCCGCTAATTCAAAATACAAGGAACCAAAAAGAAAAAAAACGCGATGTGATTGTGAAATTTGGGAAAAATGATAAAACTCATGAAAAAAGCTGAGGCAGTGTCATAAATTTTAGTGCAAGAGACAGAAGGCATGAAAATAACGGAGAAAGATTTATCACAGTAAACAATGCATTTAAATTCAAGAAAACACAGTATACAAGTAGTAAAAATATAAAAAGGAAGTTGAAAATTGGTATATCACTTATGTCTCTGGCACAGTCACAATACAGTATTTGGTGAGATTCTCAGTGACGCAAACTTTTGGAGATTTGACAAAAGCCCTTGCCGGAAAAAGCTTGACGGTAAGGACGTTGAGGTCTCAGGTGGAGATATGTCTCAGAGATGGCTTTGCAGAAGCTGGCTTTTCTTTCGAACTTTCAGCATACTGCGACTCTATATTTTTTATTATTAAAGTACCGGTGTTCACATTTTTGCTGTTCTCACTTGCGAAAAAAGCTTCTTTTTTTTTTTTTTTTACATTTCGTCACGTTTGGATGGCTGTAATTGAAAATGTTTAGTTATTAATTTTAATTAAGCAACTTTGTATTAACCACTTAACTTATATATATTAAGTGGTTAAAACAAAGTTGTTTAATTAAAATTAATAATTATGTCAACCACAAAGTTAATGCTATGAACATTAAAAATATGTTTAGTTATCTTCGAATTTATTAGACCTCTTTCCATTTAAGAAAGTCAATTGAATTAGTATGTATAAGCCATGCGTACAAGGCACATTTACTATACACAAGCTTCTTCGATTTTCACTCAATTTCAGCTTTCGATTCCGCCTTATTTTTGACTCACCAACAGACAGCACAGTTATTAGAAATACAACCATCCATAAATAAACACAGTTATTAAATCAAAGTAAAAGGGAATATAAAAAAGTGAAAAATAATTTTAAACGCTCCCCAAGTATGAGTAATTTGTGCAAACTAAAATCATCAGCGAATATCAAGGCAGCCAACTGAAGAAAGCATGAATAGGATTCCCCAATTTTAAGGATTGCGACATAATATGTGTAGATAAAGTGGACACCACAAGGTACTGCGAAATACATAAAAGGCACCCCACACATGCACGGCACAAAAAGCTGCGAGCATTATTAATTTATGTAACTTGTTAAAAAAATTCTCATTATGTGACTTAAATTATATTGATTTATGGTTCAAGGGTCTAAAAATTATTTCAAATTACCTGGGCTTTCAAATAATCGCGATTAATCAACTATGAAATTAACATTTTAGTACTTTCGAATTAAGACGAATTTCGAATTAACAGGGTTTTATTATTTACCTTTTAAAATTTTAAAAATAAAGTTTAATAAACTATTGTGACCTTTCATTGAATACAGATGAAAACCCAGCTTTGTCTTTTTAGACAAATTTGAAAGGAAAATGATAAAATGCATTGGAATGAAGTGTCTTAATTTCCTTCAAAATATGAATTGACGGGTATGTGTCATTTTTGTTTTGAATGTATATAATTGAAATAGAAAAACAAATGACTTCATTTCAGCCACCAGAAATTTAAAAATTGTTTTTAGATTTTACAACTTTATATTATTGCAAATAAAACTTGTTAAATTGTATCCTGATAATTCAAAATTTTTAGAACACACAACTCCCAAAACGTTAATTTCATGCTCGATAATTTGAAAACCCCGATAATTCGCAATTCAATATAAATTTTAGAACCTTGTGCCATAAATCGATGCATTTTAAGTCACATACCTACATAATTTGATTTTTTTTAACGAGATATAAAAATCTAATATGTGCGACTTTTTGATGTATTTTGTGGCATCTTATGGAATCCTCTTTATCTTCCGTTTGTGTTTTCTGGGGTATCATGCTGTGTTTTTACAACCTTTCTGGCTGACGTTTCGGATCCCATTGCAGGGTCCATCATCAGGCCTGGTATGTTGTGAGTGTTGATGTTGTGGTTAAGTACTGGCTAGCAATACCGTGCCGATGAAAGCAGGGTTTACGTGGCAATACCGTGTCGGAGTCATGTATTGTCATGAATTGTCTTGTATTATGTTTATGTCTCATCTTTTGTCTGATCACTATCTTTGCAGTATCTTCAACGAGATTTGTTTTGAAGTGCCAGATACCATGATGTTTTTAATATGAGATCATCATTTCTATTAATATTTATTGGGTACTTATAGATCTCGAGTGCCCCCCTGACAAAATGTGCATGGCGACTAGGATCTGCAAAATGATGCAAAAGGTCCTAGGAAAGCCCAAGAGTCACCATGCACTTCTTGGCAAGGAGGCACATCTTATTATTTCATGTGTTTATGAATGATTGTGTCTAATAACTGTGCTGTGTGTTGGTCTGACTCGGAAACTCCGAAGTCAAAATCGAAAGTTAAAATCGAGTAAAGATTGAAGAAGCCTTCCATAAATTCAAAACATAACAGTAAACATTTTCGATTACGACCATCGAGACGTGACAAAATGGAAAAATACTCTGATTTTTTCGCAAGTATGAACAACAAATAAGTCAATATCGGGTACTTTAATAATAGAAATGTTGCGATTTTTGCATTAGCATAATAAAATTATGTTATGTGAACGATTTCTTGAAATATGCAAAATACATTTTTCATAAAATTAACAGCTTGTTTCATGAGTTTCAAATTATTAGCAAATTTTTCAATTGCACCGTGATTTTTTTTTGTTTCTTCGAATTTTGAATTAGCGGGGTTCTGCATAATTTGAAATTTTTTTTGAATCCCTTGAAGCACTTTGAATTGAAATTTATGGATGTATTTTTTACTAATGCTGTACAATAAAGTTAAGTATGTAGACTATGTAAAGCTGAAATATCTGTAATAGTAACAAAATATACTTCTAGTAATAATCTTTCTGTATTACCTTAACTTTATGAAAATCAATTCATTATTTAAATCTCAATTTGTGTTATTTCTAAGTCTTAATAATGTGTGCAGCATTAATCCTGTTTAAGTATTATTAAAACTCATTCTAAACTACTTTTTCATTTTTTGATCCATTTTTGCCAATTTGTGTCTGGTGTTGGATATATTCCCTGCCTTCTTGGACTTTCAAATTTTGACCAACAACTTGCCAGATGTTACCTGACTATTGCATCTTAGGATGGGTAAATGGATTAGTTATTAACATTTTTCAAATAGCTGACTTCTTGTACCTGATCCACAAATATTTTTATATGCACATGCGTAGTTACATAAGTCGCAATCGAGGAGCCCTACTCCAGGATGCTTCTGAACCACTGAGAAAGGGAAAGGATAACTAGGAGCAACAGAGACAAAGGAATAATTGAAAAGAAAAAAGAAATAATTAAAAAACGAGACATAGAGACACTATTTTGGCTCTAAAAATAATAACAAATCTAATTGTTGCTACATATTTGGTTTTTGGAGCTCTGGACTCCAGTTTTATTTTTATTGATAGTTTAACTTAAATTAATTTAAACAAATTTTTATATCTGCTTGCTGCTGGTTTATGTTATCATTTTGGGGACCCCTTATCTTCAACGCAATGGACGCTCCAAATTTCTAGCGAGACACCTGTACCACAGTACCTATGATTTAATGGATCAATTCCCAGATATATCTCAACATTGGCAGTCTCATATTTGTTATAAAACTCGTGAAAAGGCCAAACAGTCCTTAAAATAAGTAGACACCAGTTTCAATGTTTAATTTAATGAGATATAAATAAAATAATGACATATACATTAACTATGGAAATTTACCTTAATATTTAGTGCAACATAATTCCAATCATACCTGTCATACAAAGAAATGAGACATGCATATAGTATTTTAGACAATACTAAACTGATAGTGTGTGATCAATTTCATAACAGGATTAATCTTTTAAAAGTTTTGTTTGAAATCTGACAAATGAACTCTGATAGCTGTAGATTTTTAAAATATGTTAGATAACATAAAGAAAAACTTGTTAATTGTAAAAATATTTAAACTATATTTTTTATGACACTGTGTAAAGCAATGTAAAGATTAGGGCTTGTTCAGACACGAGGGCCGCGCGGTTTCAGAATCGCATGGGAAACCTGGGGGTCTTATTTATGAAAGTTTTATGTAATCGTTCAGACGTAACTGCGCGGTTCCCGTTGTGTCTGAACAAACCATAAATGTTTTACATTCATATCGGGATTCGGAGAAACAACAAATTGAGAAAAATACCCTCTAACTCAAGAGCTGGCGAATTGTGTGATATGCATTCAATAGTACTCCCCCTACTCAAAGGCCAGTTTGGCTCTTGTAAAATTGTTTGTAAAGCAAAGTTTCGCACATTCGTAACTGAGGACAATTTTGACGATTTATATTTTTTTATAAAAGGGGGTTAGGGTCTTAATTAATAATTCTTGCAATAATTTAAGTAATTAAATTAGGAATTAAAATGGTTGAAAAAAGAAAACTCAAAATATCCACGTCACTCTCTCCAAGTGTATATTCACACAGTTCAAGAGAGGGGTGTCAGCACTAGAGAGGGGTCAAAGCTAAATTATATATGTAATTAAAATGTTCTCTTTTTTACGCGAATATGAAGACTAGTATAAACAATGATAACTTCACTAGAAATAATAAAAATAAATACTTTTCAGCATGGAATACACATTGACCTTGTCATTTTTATGAATATATCCTATAATTATTCTGTTAATCATGACAAATATTATTTACAATAAATATTTATGCGTACATAAAACCAGACATTTTCAACATGAATTCAACACAATCATTGATTTTTCTTATAAAATTGTATTTATGTACAATTTATAAGAAGCATATTTATATCATAGTCAACTAAAATCCAAGTTGTTACACTCTTCAGCTCTAGTTCTACTTTACTTTTGGAAGTACAATAGTGGTGCACTATTCAGCAGCAGCTTGAGGAATTAATAAAATGGATAACAATGTGGAAGATTATTTACAGTTGCAAGTATACATTTTTTTTTCAGAGAATTGTATTTGGTTTACTAGGATAAATATCCTGTTGCAAAGCAGATATAAATATCTGTGTAATGTGCATAATAGACAAATAACCATAATAATTAACTGAATAGGTATTTCCTCCATTATAGTATTTAAATACAAGAAAAATTAGCTGAGATTTTTGATTAAATTGAAAACACATTATCATCGTCACAATCATTTCACCTTGGGAAGTTATCAACGAAGACAGCATGGTCGTGACAATTACAAATGTTTTTATATTACAATAAAGAATTTGTTAGATTTTTAAATATAATATACAGCTGTCAACTCAAACACTCATATTTGACTTTCACCTCTCTTAGCATTTTTAATTAAATTGGCAAAATTTAAAAAAAAAATGCTTAGAACTCTTGAAGATTTTTTTGGACAAATGGGGTGCTTTCTGGATTAACACTACCTCTCTGGTTCAACTGTTTCAAGTCTGAATTGAGGTAAAAGTTGTGACACCAGTCTCAATATTTTATCACCAATAAAATATGGAATATGTACTATGATAGCACTTCAACCGTCTGTTTTAATTAAGGGGTACAAAGGAAGAAAAACCTAAGTATTTTTTTTATTACTATTTGAAAAGCAGTTTTTGGTTCCTATTCATCTTTCCCAAGAATCTATGTTAGAAACTATTATTTTAACCACTATATGAATTAAAAAGGCCTCAAAAGAAAATAAATCATTTAATCTAAAATGATAATAAAAACATGAACTAAAAAGTATACCTCAATATAAGACAATAAGTAATAATCAATTTTTTCTATATAGAAATAGGTAATATATACAATTCATTATGTATAGTTTCTAACCCGACAAACACCATTTAATTATTTAATTAAATTACTCGCACTTTATTTTAAAAATGGGGAAGGAAGTTGCCAAGTCAGGCATGCATAATTTTGCTTAGTATATTAGGTAACCAAATCACCATAATCATCTATAATATAATATTTGCGCTCAGAATGTGAATAAGAAAGTAATGTAAATCATTTAAATTAGTTTCATAAAATCACAATTATGTGTTACCACATTTAACCGGTTGTGTGCCGGTCTTACATAACGCGGAATGTACCCTGTCTGCCGCGCAATTTCGCACACGGTTGCTGTTTTTTAGACACTTTTTTGTGAAAATCAACAATAATCACTAAGAAGTTGCAATTTATGGTTTCTCAATATAGACTTCGATAATTATTTATATTTCAATAATTACTTGTACAATAATTACTTATCATTAATTATGAAAATAAGTAACGAAATTTACTGTCAGAAATTGTACGCACATGTTTATCGAATAAAACCATAGAAGCAATAATAATACATATGATATTTTATTTCAATATTTTCGTTCTAAATATATCATAGTATATAAAAATTCTTAATTTTAACACTTTTATTTAAAAAAACACTTTTTTAACAGATAAATAGCACAATTAATGCGCGATCCGAAGATGCCATTTGGAACGATTTTTTGTCCGTTTTGCGCGGAAAATGAGGTTACTTGACAAATAGAACTCGTTCATTCATTCAAAAACTTGAGATACAACATACAACAACAAAGAATAAGCTCTATAAACCCATAGACGCAGGTAAAATAGGCCGAACTCGCATATGTGTCTAGGGAGCGCAGATCTGCGCTCCGGCACATAGAGGGTACAAAAGTTTTCGCGCAGATCTGCACTCCGGCACCCGACCGGTTAATACATCCGAAGCACCACAATCGCAAATTTAAATAAAAAACTTTTGCTTCCGTTATATTTTCTATTAGAGTTAGTCCTCACTTATCAACCAGGTTCTGTTTTACTGACCTGGTCGGTAAATAAATTTTTCATTAAACTGTTTTAACGAAATGTGTATTTTAAAATATATGCATGGCATAGCTATTGATCGATACTGTAAATAATGATTAACCCCTGGAATGCTGCCGCGCGGCATATAATGTTTCCGTTGTCTGTTGCGCTAAATAATTCACGAAAGCGCTATTTTTACTTGGTTTTTTTATTAAAATTCGTGGTTAGACTTCACTAATTTAAAAAAAAAATTCTTAAAGATACGCAACTAAGGTTTTTATTAGTACTTGTTGTATCACATTACCACTGTAAATTTTTATACTACGATATTTTATGTCAACTTATCACATACTAAGTATTGCGTTACCCAAGGAAAATGAAAATGATTATAAAATAAAATACTGAACTTACATTGCGGTTTTGTTTATTTTATTTCATATTTCGATAGATTTTACAGCCGAAGGTACAAAAACAATGTAATATATTATCAATAATAAACTGAATAAAAAACATATTTGAAAATGAGCATTATTGCGAGCGCGGATCCGCTCAATGAGGCAAGGTGATATGAACACAAATTTAGAGAGAATCAAGATTTATTGAAAAGATAACTTTCCAAAATCATAATCTACGAACCAAAATCTTTCATATGATGTGATTCGCAATAAATGTGAAATAAAAAGATAACAATAACCAAAAACAAGACTCACGCACTACCAACGGACACTGAGAACTTTTATGTGAATTTATTCAAAGATTTACGTCATTTTTGAAAAAGTCTTAACTTCAAACTATTGCAAAATAATAAAAATACAAAATAACAACAACTTCGACACCTTTACCAGCAATTACTTCAAATAAACAAGAAAAAACCGTCGCAGCTTTCACACCGATTATAGAAAAAATGGGTTACTTTTAATTCATTCTTAGAATGAATTTTAACATTTTTACGCCCTTCTGATTGGTTGAGAACCAGCATTCATTCAGTAAGAATACACGCGAAGGAAGGGATTTTGAACTTTATTCCGTAATATTATAATTGATAAATGGAAAAAAATGCACGCGGGCATAGTGGCGCGGATCCGCGTTAAGGTAGTTTACGGAGGTAGCGCAGATCCACGTTCCATCATACCACGGGTTAATAGAATATATGCAACTCTCACTGTAATAAATTAGGAAAGGGGGTGGGTTGCTTCCAGCCATCATCATATTTGGAGAGTTGCTTACTTGATGCTAGGGGCAAACGATACAATACATCATATAACATTACACGTCTCTTTGATGATGAGGGATACAGAAATTTAATGGTTTTAGTACTGAGTAAATGTGAGCGGTTGTCAAGTGATGAGGGACTGTATATGACTAAATATATAAGTTTTTCTTCGAGTGTACCCTTCAATTTATATTAGCACGACGTAGATAAGGTTTGTTTTCAACTTAATTATTTGATGTATCTCGCAATTTCTTCAATTTAAATAAAAATTATACAATACAATATTTTTTAAAGTCTATATATAAATTTTGAATTCGTATAATTCACAAAAAATTTCTCAATACACCCTATCCATCAGCACTTTGCCAAATGCCAAACAATCATGATTTTCTTTAGACTGCCATTGCAATATAAATTAATTCAAAAGAATCCATATTTTACTTACACCTGGCAAGAATATGCGCAATTGCATTGGGAGCATGTATGCAAACTGAGATAGATATAATTTAAGTACTGTGACAACTTATTGTATCACCTGTATTGGTTTCTTTTTTCCAACCATTAATTGTGATAATTATATATTTTTATTATAATCATAAAATAAACCATACCCAACGCAGAGGTATCAATACAATGGTTCAACATATTTTAACAATACATTTTAAGGTTCAGTACAATTTTGCTCAACAATTTATTTGCTCTGACATAAGCTTGGTATAAAAGTATCTGATACCTTTCATAACATTTAGGCTCGAATACAGAGTAAATACTTAAATGATTTAAAGGTTAAAGTACGATTTAAAGTGTAATTTGTACAGTAAATTACGCTTTTAAAGTATATTTTAACGTTTAAATCATTAAGTATTATGTCTTAGTTTGTATAAACCTCTTTTAAATAGGTATACCCAAAACTAGCAATCAATCTTGTTTGGTTAATTGCAGGTGACTGCAATGGTAACAAGAAGCATGACTTTTATTTACTTAACCGTATTTTTGGGAAAAAACATCAAAATTAAATATTTATCTGGCAGAGTATTATGAAATCCGATTAAAAAGTTAATTATTGTGACAGGAATTTTACGAGATATATCTCTTATTTCAGTTTCTTTTCAAAATATATGCTTAGGAAAAAGTCGTGCTTCGTGTTCCCACTGCACGCCCCTGGTTAATTGTATTATGCCAAAGTATACAAATTATAAATATTTGTTGATAAATTGCCTCGTATTTAATTATGTTTTTTATTGGGAGGTTTGTTATATTTTGAACATTCTACTGCCAAATTATTTAAAAATGCAGAGGGAGTAATAAAAAATATTTTTTTCTTTACTGATGAGAGTTAGAAAATATTTTTTAATGGCTCATTTCGTAATCTACAAATCAATAAAAGATGCGTCACTATTGAAAATAAAATTAAAACATTATGTAAAACTTACACTTATGTTATAAAATGTACTTCAATCATGTTTGCATGTGTCTTGGTATAAATTTATAAATACACAAGCTACTTAACAAAAATACATTAATTAAAGGCTTTGTGTTTGGTAGGGTTATTTTTTAGCCTGCAGGGCGTTTGAAAGCCAGTCCATCGCTTGATCAAGTCCCTCTCCTTTGGTGGCAGATGTTTTGAATATTTGGAATGTTCTGTCTTTAAGTGCGTCCAAACCGAGGGCTTGGTGCACCTCAGCCACTGTTAAGCAGCCTGCCATATCTTGTTTATTTGCTAGAACAACTAATATAGCTCCCGCCAATTCCTCCTCCTATGTTGAAAATAAAATGAATACTGAATTAGGAGCAGAAAATATTGAATGAGTCCACCAATTTAAATATCTGGATTGCTGGCTAAATCAATGGGTGCATTTACAAGAATCAAAGTCAGACTAGATATAGCACAAAACTATTTTCTCAGAATGCAATAGCTTTCCTGTAATATAAAGTTTATTTTAGACTTCCGGATATGCAGTTTACAAAGTTATGTGTTCACTCTTAAGTCTATCTGGATATGTATAATGAAAACAATTCATGGCTCCTACACTCAGTCCGAAGGAGGTTGAGATAATATAAAAAGAAAGAACTCACTGAATCCAATGAAAAAGCAGTCTGGTTTTTCAGGAAGCTATGAAGCTATACTATATTAGACTACAAAGGCTAAAAAAATATTTTATGCATAAGTGGATCTTCCTTGTACGGGTGTGAAGTTCCTCAAACAATGAAGTGTATCACGGATACCTCCCTAAGTTTTGCTTACATAAAAGCCATCTCAGAAGTACAGAAGGTAACCCCAGATGCGTTTAACTAGGTTTAAAATTTAGATCAGCTTGTTTGTGCCATCCGCAGACCAACAAAATACAGACATGATCTAATGTAAATTTTTTGATACGCGGTCTGGTTCTAATACGTTTTTGACTTGTTTAAAAAATTATTGAGTTTTAAAATTTTGAAAAAATTATGATAAGGTACAACTAAGCACTCTTAAAAAGTTTTGTCTTAGTAAATAAGTCATGCTTTATTACAAAAAGACGTTTTTGCTTGAAGAGAACTTGGTTTGGAATGAAATTTAAAAAAACATCGTAAAAAAATATATTTTGTTTATTAGGGGATTTAATTATGCAAGAATAAATGAGCCCTTGCCCGGAATAACGTTGTATCCAACACAAATGTCAATTTTGAGTTATTGATGGGTTTATGTTAGGTATGTTATTATGCATCGTTTAAGGTAAATAATATGTCAAGAATAAAATATTTAGGCTTCTGGCTGCATTTTAAAGTTATTGGTTTGTGGAATAACATTGTATAGTGTTTCTCAAAATGGCGTCGCCGAGCGTCAATATCGTGGAGCGTGGTTTAATTCACATGAATAAAGGGAGAAAACGAACATCTAATGTTTTAAATTGGAAAGATATCAAAGCCAATAAGTTGAAGGATGCAGGAAAGGAGTTTTTATCCAGAAAAAATATTATCAAACCTGCAATTGACCCGCCAGAACATGTTTGTGGAATAACGTTGTATACGATTTGGCAGTTCTGATTGATATTGTGATTTCATATGTGACAATATTATTTTGTCGAACATTAACCGATTTTACTCAATTGATTTATCCATATTGATATTTGAAATGCTTTTTGATAATAATGCTGGCTTTATAGTGCTCTTTATATCGTAACTTAATATAACACCGATACAAAAAGTTTATTTAATTCCTCATTCTTTTTCGCAGGGTCGAGTTTGTGCCAAAAATGTTTAAATCCGGGATGTTTTCTCCATTTTAATATCAAGATAAATATTTAATCAGTATTCAGGTTACTGAATTACAATGAAAAAAGTAATCATCTCGTCTTGTGTATTAAGAAATTGAATGTCCGACGCCATATTCAGCAAACAGACGGAGATATGTAATAGTATGTACGAGAGACTTATCGTTCCGTAAAAGCTCTTTACCTACTAATGATCTCATCACAATCAGAGCTCAAACCTTCCACAAAGAATTAGAATCATGGACCTCCTATAGCTTTCTACCAACTATTTGTGGAAGGAGGGCAAGATTGGCTACCGTTTGGAAAAAAATCATGCAGTTAGGGAGCCTGGAACTAACTTCAATGTATTCCAATCTACTGCCAATAAGACTGTTAAGCTCAAGGACCTCGATGACATTTGTGAATTCATGTTAGATGAGCACAGCTGCTTTTAAAAGGCATTATCAAGTAAAGCAGAATAAAAAAATCCATTTTGCGGAATAACGTTGTTTGTGAAAATTTCATATACGTTTTTCCACTGATTCAGCATGTTTTTTTACAATAGATTCAAATTTAATTGACTTTTCCCTTATTTTATATTGAGGTTAGTTAAGAATTATATGTTTGTTATTTTTAAAATATAAAATGTAATAAATTGTAACTGGTTTCGTTTTTTCAATTTTTCTCGGAATGAGAGTATTGTTGGATACAACGTTATTCCGGGCAAGGGCTCAAATACTATAACTGCATTATAAATGTGTTTTAACTCACTTAGTGCATTCAGGATGCACATACAAGTACGCGAGGGGGACATACTTCCGCTATGACCCAATCCCCTGACCTAAAGAAGGGGTTTGGTTCATCTCTAAACAATTTTATACTCTGGTGCTTATTTATTTAGTTTTCTTTCTATTAGAAATAAGCTACGTAAAGAATATATATTTTTCTAGGCCGTAGGTCAGTTTCTGTTGCACTTGAAGATTCAGAGCATGCTCAAAGATGAATAATAAAGTGACAAATTAGCAACACCTCATTGCTACTGTTTGAGGGGGTTGTTGATGTATTAACAGGAAATACAATTTCAAAAACTTGCTCTTGAAGATTGAAGGCTACTGAAAACGACTCAATATATTAGCTATACCAAAATCTATTATCCTACATCGTCGTGACAGTTAACAATTGTATTTAGAAATAATGAAGACAATAAACTTACCCTTAACATGTGAAGAAGCTCGTCTTTTGATATTCCTATTCTATCTCTATCAGCGGAATCAACTACATAAATAATAGCATCTGTGTTTCCATAGTAACATCTCCAGTATGGCCTAATACAGAGAATTAATATTTTAATTTACACTTAAATTTAAATATTGACTAAAAAAAGTTTTGACATTTAAAATTAAAAGGCAATGAATGTTATGATATTAGAACTTTATGTTCGGGAGTAACCTAATCAAAAATGTTTTTTTATTAGATTCATATTTAACCGATCGTATGCTGCCTGTACGTAAAGCGGAATGTACGCTGTCTGCCGGGCAATTTCGCACACGATTGCTGTTTTTAGACACTTTTTGTGATGGTTATATTAACTTAAAAATCAACAATAATTGCTAAGGCGTTGCAGTTACTGGTTTCTCAATATAAAGACTTCAATAATTACTTATACTTCAAAAATGACTTATTCATTAATTATGAAAATAATTTACAGTCAGAAATGTATGCACATGTTTATTGAATAAAACCATGGAAGCAATAACAAACAATAAAGATATTGTATTTCAATATTTTCATTCTAAATATATCGAAGAATATAAAAATACTTAATTTTAACAATTTTTATTTAAAAAAAAAAAAAAACTTTTTGTAACAGATAAATAACACAATTACTGGTCGGTTCGAAGACGACATTTGGAATGATTTTTTGTCCGGTTTTCGCGGCAAATGAGGTTACTTGACGAATAGAATTAGTTCATTTATTCAAAAACTTGAGATACAACCAATAACAAGCTTTAAAAACTAGAGAGCGCATGCCTCAGCTCCGGCATACAGAGAGTACAAAAATATTCGCGTAGATCAACACTCCGGCATACAACCGGTCAAGAAAGGACTTCAGAGAAATGACTCTAAGTTAATCAAGAATTGTCAACATTCAGCGAAGAAACTTGGATATTTTCACTAGTTTAAACCTGTACCTGTCTCAACACAAATTTTTCTAGTGCAACAGGCATATATATACTACAATTAAGAATACATAGTACATATGTAAAAGTTGTATACAAATAAATAAAAACACATAAAATGATGATGTATTTGAGTCATTGATATCAGTATTGAGTTATGTTACAAAACTGTATTTTTTCAGGTACGAATGATTAATTTGTAGTACCTTCTATAAAAGCAGTCCATGTATATCAATGAAAAAAAAATTGATGTATATGTTATACATACTCAGAGTTAATGCACACATATACTAAGTTAATGTATACATTATCGAAATTTAACACTTTGTAACATATATACATATAGTGAAAAAATTTAGAAGACAAACATTAATCTTTTATAGAGCATTTAAAAAAAAATTATAATAAGGGATGGCACATCGCACGTAAATAATTGGTTGCTAGTGATGCGGAGCAAACTTCACATTGTGTTGCAATGAACGTTCTTGAGAACGTCTGGTGTTATTGAGAATATTGAGTTACAAGTATACAAATTATTGACCTAAAAATAGGTGGTCGATATATCAACCAGCTTTGGTTTACACACTACAAAAAGTTGATCTTTGTTTTTGTAAAATCTGAATTATGTCACATAGTCCACTATCGATATTATGGAGTCACTTATAATATTCAAACTAAAAATTGTGCCAAAAGTTTATTTCGGAAAAGGAATATCACTCACTGATGTGTGATATTCCTTTTCCTGAGGCTGATGACACACTAATTTTCCCTTCAATCTTATAGATGAAATATTGAGGGACCACATTGGTTAATGATAAAATCACAATAAATTTGACTGCAGTAGAAGTAAAAGTTTTGAAGAGATTCTAAATATTGTTATGTAAAAGTGACACTGAAAGATTATTTGACAAAATATTAAAACATTCACTGCTTTTAAGCCATCTATCTAACAGGCATAAAATGGTAGCTGACTTTTAACCCTGAGAACGTATTTAACTATTGATTTAAAATGTTGTTTATTACTCACATCTACGGCCTACGCATTAGTAGATCAAAGTTAGTGGGGTATTTATAAATGTTTAAATAAAAAATACTTTGGTGAATGGTAGTCCACGGACTTTGAATGCTGAGAAAGAATTTGAAAATTCATCATTACCTCAGTTAAATCTGTCCAATGGAAAAGATAATGGCCACATATCATTTTCGGTTTGTACTGAGTTTAAAATTTGCAAGACAAAATGCTAAACGAGTTGATATAGGTGTGATGTTATAACTTCAACTTGTGTTTTTTAGAAAGTAAGATAGTAACACTCTAAATGAGTTTGACATTTGTCTTATCAGATGGCTTATGGTGCTAACTCTGCCTGTTTTTTCTCTGTTGAATGAAACTGTGGTGAGAGTCCATGATGTAAATATTCTTTACATGTTACAAAGAGTAAACATATATGTGGCTTTCATATCAGTAATGAACAGGGAAATGCTTAACCATCAAAAATATTACAACAAACCTTATGCTTGTTTGTCCTCCTAGATCCCAAACTTGAAATTTTAAGTTTTTATATTGTACTTGTTCCACATTGAATCCGATAGTGGGTATTGTAGTGACTACTTCGCCAACTTGCAGCCTATAAAGTATAGTTGTTTTTCCTGCTCCGTCAAGGCCTAAAATAAGTATACGCATTTCTCGAGCTCCGAGAAGCCCTCGAAAATAGCTAAATAACCCTCCTAAAAACCAAAATCATACGATTAAAATATTAGGCGGCACATAACCTAAATATCGATTGTCTTGATAGAGAATAACAAAGTATTTCAAATTAAAAGGTTAATTCTGTAGAAATATACGCACCCATAATAAATATAAGATCTATTTCATATATTAAACGAGTTTTCAAACGAAAATAATAAAAAGATATCACTAAAGTACACAAATCAGTCTCAGACGGCTAAAGGATAACTTGTAACTTAAATTAGAATGTAACTTTTGACATAAAACACTCGGCGTTCAGATGTCAAAAAATGCGTTTGTCACATTCTAAGCAAATAATGTTTGACGTGTAAGCAGGTTAAGAAACTGTAATTTTGTTCGTTAAGTTGGCGAAAAGAAAATAATATTATTATGTGTCTACGTATGGTCTACGTCTATGTCCTACGCATTGGTATAGTCCGTCCAACTTATCTGGAGAATAAAGGAGGGCGTCCCAATCGTTGTGGTACTGCCCATAGTGTAAAAATTATCTAATTTGTAGGGAATTTTATGCAAATTCGTTTTTTTCTTAAACAAGTTATTAAGCAGTATACGACACGATAAAAAACAAAAAATGTAAACTAACGTACAAATAAATTTATCAAAATATACATTCGTAAAATACACAACGTCACAAAATGGCGTTTTTTCAAAATCAAAGAAAAATACCATTTTCAGGAAAAAAAAACAAACAATAATAATTCTTTTAGGCTGGCGCCACATTACGCAGATCTTCCGCCGCGTTTTTTCCGTTGCGCCAAATCGGCAAAGCAAATAGATCGACCGATCATCCGCGTAGTGTGTTTAATAAGCGCATATTGTATGGAAAGAAATGTAGCGATGTTCCACGACAGAAGAGACGCGGCGGAAGATCCGCGCAGTGTGGCGCCGGTTTTATTCGGTGTCTCATACCTAATGATCATGACCACCATGTTTAACTCAGTAACACCTAAGGATATCAATCGGTTTAGGGCCGTTGTATCAACTTGGTTTATAGTAATCTTTCGTTCAAAGCATAGATATTTTGCATTTTCCACCGATCAAACAACTCGCTCTCGTAAAAATCTATGCTTTAAATGAACTATTGCTATAAAGTAAGTTGATGCAACCAGTCTTTAATGTGCATAAATAAAAAAGTTTATTTTTGAAAAAAGATGTTTATACAAATGAACTCGTTAATGAATTTTGTAATAAAAAGTATAAATAATAAAAATTCTATGTAAAAAATTATCGAATAAAATATGTTCTAAAACTTTTCTCATCTTACGGCTTCTAATTCAATTTTTCCACTTATCCTTGTTCTTTTTTTCCGGGTGTAGATATTTTAATGCCCATTTCCACGGCCACTTTACCTTCTTTAACTATTTTGTAAATTGCCGATTCAGAAATACCTGAAGAAATTGTATAATAGTAAATAAAAAACTAAGTATGGGAAAATCATTATAACTGCATGGCAGCACTAACCTGAAGTGGCGGCAATAAGTCTATGAACAAAATCAAACGGTATAATTGGGGCTTTTAGACGTTGTTCCTCTTCAAAAAACGTGTGCATATTCAAGATTATTTCCCGAACACCGCTTTTAATGGTTTTTGGCATGGTGACAATCTAAAATGTTCTTAAAAAACTATCGAAACAGTCGTGAACCTCTCTGTAAATAAAGTCTGTCAAAGGTCTGTCAGCTGTAGATAATCCAATATGGCGTCGTTAGTTCCAAATTTGGCCATTCTTCAGATAAGTTAGACGGACTATACCATAGATGTATAGTCCGTCCAACTTATCTGGAGAATAAAGGAGGGCGTCCCAATCGTTGTGGTACTGCCCATAGTCTAAAAATTATCTCATTTGTAGGGAATTTTATGCAAATTCGTTTTTTCTTAAACAAGTTATTAAGCAGTATACGACTCGATAAAAAACAAAAAATGTAAACTAACGTACAAATAAATTTATCGAAATATACATCCTCACAAAATACACAACATCACAAAATGGCGTTTTTTCAAAATCAAAGAAAAATACTATTTTCAGGAAAAAAACAAACAATAATAATTCTTTTAGGCCGGCGCCACATTACGCAGATCTTCTGCCGCGTTTTTTTCCGTTGCGCCAAATCGGCAAAGCAAATAGATCGACCGATCATCCGCGCAGTGTGTTTAATAAGCGCATATTGTATGGAAAGAAATGTAGCGATGTTCCACGACAGAAGAGACGCGGCGGAAGATCCGCGCAGTGTGGCGCCGGTTTTATTCGGTGTCTCGTACCTAATGATCATGACCACCATGTTTAACTCAGTAACACCTAAGGATATCAATCGGTTTAGGGCCGTTGTATCAACTTGGTTTATAATCTTTCGTTCAAAGTATAGATATTTTGCATTTTCCACCGATCAAACAACTCGCTCTCGTAAGAATCTATGAACTATTGCTATAAAGGAAGTTGATGCAACCAGTCTTTAATGTGCATAAATAAAAAAGTTTATTTTTGAAAAAAGATGTTTATACAAATGAACTCTTTAATGAATTATGTAATAAAAAGTATAAATAATAAAAATTGTATGTAAAAAATTATCGAATAAAATATGTTCTAAAACTTTTCCCATCTTACGGCATCTAATTCAATTTTTCCACTTATCCTTGTTCTTTTTTTTTCCGGGTGTAGATATTTTAATACCCATTTCCACGGCCACTTTACCTTCTTTAAATATTTTGTAAATTGCCGATTCAGAAATACCTGAAGAAATTGTATAATAGTAAAATAAAAAACAAAGTATGGGAAAATCATTTTAACTGCATGGCAGCACTAACCTGAAGTGGCGGCAATAAGTCTATGAACAAAATCAAACGGTATAATTGGGGCTTTTAGACGTTGTTCCTCTTCAAAAAACGTGTGCATTTTCAAGATTATTTCCCGAACACCGCTTTTAATGGTTTTTGGCATGGTGACAATCTAAAATTTTCTTAAAAAACTATCGAAACAGTCGTGAACCCCTCTGTAAACAAAGTCTGTCAAAGGTCTGTCAGCTGTAGATAATCCAATATGGCGTCGTTAGTTCCAAATTTGGCCATTCTTCAGATAAGTTAGACGGACTATACGTCTATGATTGGTACATTAAGGCCTCAGGTACGATACGAGCGGCGAGCGGCAGAGCGGCAGAGCGTCAATGCGTCCGAGTAGTGAGGGAAGACGGCCACGATATGACCCTTACTACTCGGGCGCATTGACGCTCTGCCGCTCGCCGCTCGTATCGTACCCGAAGCCTAAGGACCCTCTAGGCCCTCTACACTTTGGTTGAGGTTGGCCCAATGCCAGCCAACACCAATGTGTACAGAGGGTATTGGCGTGGGTTAGCGGACGTTCCGACATTGGCGCGCGTTGGCGAAGTCACCGTCCGCTGACTGGGTTGTACGTCTATCGTGTTTCTGAGATCACCGAAATGTCGCTATCGCGGAGCAATGAAGAAACATTCAAGTTTATTGAAATATTATTATTAGTATGGACAGAAATTAATTATGTTTACAATGAATGAGTTTTATTTTTCATATAATTTTGTTCGAAAACTTTGATTTAGTCACAACTAAAATGATCACTATTTTTTGATGTGTAACATATTTCCTCCCGTTTTCCGGCAATCTGTGGCAGTGATTTTGTGAAAAGGGGCGGAAACGCGTAATAGGAAATAAGACGCCGGGGAAGCGCGCGCAATTTCATTTGACCAATGAGCGCGCGCGATGGAAAAAAATATCGTTTATAAACAAATCAATGTCCAGCAAGGGCCACCATAGCGAAGACGCACACTTCCAATATTCAATGCTTTTGATTTTGTATATATGTTGCACGTCTGGTGTCAAGCGTGTGGATGTTGTAACTTTGATGTATTTTGGTTTATATCTTTGAAACTATCCAATAAATACTTATTTTTTTACATTAATTTTAACAATAACTACTTTTAATGATTTACATTCTCAAATTTTGTATAATTTATGCGATTATTTTTAAATATTAATTCAAAGTTTCCATACAATATGTATAGCGGTAAACTACCGCCATCTATGAAAAAAGATAAAACATATAACTGACCTAACACATTTCTAAATAAAAATGCTTATGTAGATATACGGTACCTACCTAGTCCGGCAAAATACAATAATAAATAAATGCACATTCATTTTATTAACTTTTATTTTATTACTAATTAATAAATATATAGGTATTAACTTTTTTAAATTTTGATTTTAATTTCTGTTGCAGCTCATTTGATATTTTTAATTGTAAGATGTCAAATTTTTCACATCATATGTGACTACTTGTAAGGCTCGTTCGTTTTTTTTTAGATTGATTCTTCAACCGATTGAAAATCTTAAGTAAGAGTTATTTTTTATTTTACATACACACACACACACACACATATATATGCGGCTTTAAAATTCGTACAAAATTGACAAACATTAGAAAAATGTAAACATTAAATATAGATATAACAATATAGAATTAAAAGAGAAAACAAAACAATTCAATGAAATTAAAATTAGAAATAGTAATTTTATACATAATTTCTGTAAATGCAATATTTAAGATTGTTCTTATTGAATTGAAGATCTAAAATTAAATGTTTTGAAGTTGCAAAAACGTATTTGCGCAACTTAACAGAGCATCATAACTCAGCTTCACAAGTTGAAAATTTTTTCTTTTGCATTAATCGATAGATATACTATCAGAGAATATGCTTGTAAAATTATCTCAAGTGCTTCGCCAGGCAGCGATGATTCATGAAGCGTGCTTCGTCAGGCAGTGTGAGTGAACGCCTGTTGGGCGTTGGGTGACGTTGGTCGACGTTGGCGCTTGGCCGTGATTGGCCCAATGTATACAGTGGGGTATTTATGAATACTTAAAGAATAAGTACTCAGATACTAGTCACTCTTTCGATTTAACCTGTTTCAAAAATTTGCCTATCAATTTTTTCACTAGATAACATAGAAATATAAGAAATTAGGAAGAGTATTAATCACAACTCAAATTATAAACAATCAAATAAACTTTGTAAATAACCTTCTCCTAAACCTATTTCCATCGTAATTACTCTGTACCTACTTAATTTGCAACCACGCCCCTTCTAAAACCATCCCACCACAACTAATCTGTCTATACTTGAAAATTAATATCAATACTGTCCTGATGAAGGGATCGTCGCTCCCAAAACATAATGGATTCTTACAATAAAATTTACAATAATGTGGTTAAAACATAGTGTCAATTATTTTATTTATAAAATGGTCTCATAAAGGGAATTAAAAACAAATTTGAAGAAATAAATACTTTTGTGAAGGCCATAATAAAGAGAAAAAATTTTAAAGTATTAAATTTTAATTAAAAAAAATTAAATTTATCAACCTCAAAATTGGAATATTTTTTTGTTTTCGTGCATTTAAACTGTCTGAACCAAGCAAATCAAATCATAAGCGCTAACATTAGCACCCGGCATTCCAATTACGAAGGGCAATGTGCGTGACCTTTTCTATAAGAACGCAAGTTTTGCTAGTTCAACAAATCGCTCGATACATTTCGTGAAAACGTGTTCTTGTGTCGTATATTAGGGATGTAATTTACAAGTTTACAATACGACCGAATATGGTTTCTTTCGTAAGGCGGCACATTCACTGCAAATGCATATTTCGGCCCTTTTTTTTTTTTTTACGAAAATTATGGTTTTTATTAATCATTTATATCGAAATGTATATGCTAGACCGCAATTTTTTTGGGGCGATAACTTAGATAGAACCTCTGATCTTATATGAAAGTAATAAACTGAACATTATTTACAATAATTAAGAAAATAGAAGCATTAATCGACAGGCCGCGGCCAAAATTTTAATTAATTTAAATAAAAACCACTTCAAAATTCATGCGTGTACTCACGTATGCGCGATAGCAGTTATACTTAAAAACTAAAATAAAGATAAAATTATATATTGATGACGCTCAAAGTATTGAGTTGTAAAAACCTACACTGATCATTATCGATTGTTTAATCGAGTTTCATGAAAAGAAATTAAACTCATACTTACAGAAATGTAACCTTAAATATCTAAATATAATAATTTCGTTGTCCATTCATAACTTGCTGGAATGACAACATTAGATATTTAGAGTATGGCAAGCAATCAGCGCTCGGCTCATGTTGCGCAGTCACGCAAGGGTCGTTATTATTTACTAGTCTTACACCCGTGAAAATATAATTAAGTATAAAGAGGATAGAGAAATAAAAAAAGTCTGAATCATCTTTTGTAAGACGTAAGACTTTCATGAAAGTAACTTATGTCGAATATTTAAAATTCATTAGCATTAATACAAGTCAAATAAAATGATAATAACTTTATAAAAAATATATTTTTAAAATTTCTGCAAGGTGATGATGCAAAATGATTTAAAAACATTTTTTTAAGATCTCCATTACATGTAACATTATGTTATTATTTTTTCTTTAGCGTTTAAAAATTGTATGAAGTGTGTGATTTTAAACTGTATTTTTATTGTCTTATAACATTTTGTTTAATATTATTGTTAAATAATTTAAATAAAAACCACTTTAAAAAATCATGCGTTTACTTATGTATCCGCGTTAGAAGTTATACTTAAAAAGTAGAATAAAGATAAAATTATACATTGATGATGCTCAAAGTATCGAGTTGTAAAAATCTTCGCTGATCTTTATCGAGTTTCATGAAAATAAATAAAACCCATACTTACAGAAATGTAATCTCAAATATCTAAAAATAATAATTTCGTTGTCCGTCCGTAACTTACTAGAAAGACGACTTTAGATATTTAGAATGTAACAAGCAATCAGCGCTCAACTCATCTTGCGCGGTCATACAAGGAGTTGTTATTAATTACTTTATAGTCGTACAACCGTGAAAATATGGTTAAGTATAAAGAGAATATAGAAATAAAAAAATTCTGAATTATCTTTTCAAAACGTAAGACTTTCATGAAAGTAACTTATATCGAATATTTAAAATTAATTCGCATTAATAAAAGTCAAATAAAATGATAATCATCCGTATTCTGAACTAAGCAACATTGCTATTTTTGTATATTGACAGTTATTGTATTACATGTTGATGCCGTTTTTTTGACGTTTTATGTTTGACAGATTTGAAATGAATGAATTCAATCAATCAGAAAGTTCATTATTCGTAATTGTGAATACATTAAAATTTGTTTACGTTTTAGGGCTTTCTGATTGATTGAATTCATTAATTTCAAACATGCCAAACTTAAAACAAAGAAATTAGTGTCAATACAATGTTATACATACCTGTCAAGATTGGGATAAAGATCTGACATCCCAATATTGCTATTTTCAGAATAGCACAGATTAACTTTATAAAAAGTATTATATATTTTTCAAATTTCTGAAGGGTGATAGTGGAAAATGATTTTTTTATTTTTATTTGTATTGAAGCTATTGTATTTTTAATATTCTACATAAGTCACTTAAATAACACTCAAAAATGGAACACACAAACGTAAAACATTATGATTAATAAACATAATAACAGAAGATATAAAGTTGTTATAACATACGGAACATAAAACGGAAGGACAAATATTCGGATACTATGAAAAATAACAACGGTACATAAAAACGGAATAGAACAATTCATAAGAACAGTATATTTAAAAAAACATAATCATAAACATATAAACATATCATAACAAACGAATTGTTACAAAAGAAATCTGATTATGAAAATGGAGAAAAACGATTATTAGAAAAGATCAACAACTGACCATAATAAACGATTGTAAAAAACATTCATGCATGTACTCCCGTATGCGGTAGAAGTAATATTTAAAAACTAAAATAAAGACAAATTACATATTAGTGATGCTCAAAGTATTGAGTTGTATAAATCTACACTGATCGTTGTCTATTACTTATTGAATTTTATGAAAATAATGAAAACTCATACTTACAGAAATGTAACCTCAAATATCTAAATATAATAATTTGGTTTAATAATAAGAAACCCGTGTTTCTTTTTATATATATTCTTTAGAAGAATAAAGTATTTTCTACAACGTTCTCCTTCCAGAACGTTCTGGAACCTTATAGAATCACAGATACACTCCGTCACTTTGTCTCGAACCTTATAGAATTTTTGTTAATCTTCTAATACGTTCCCCTTCCAGAACTTTCTAGAGCTTTATCAAACGTTCTGGAATCTTCTAGTCTCGCTGACACACTCGGCACTGAATTTAGAACCTTATAGATTTTTTGGGAATAATCTAGAATGTTTTCCTTCCAGAACTTTCTACAGCTTTATCGAACGTTCTGAAATCTTCTAAACTCACCGACACACTCAGCCAGTCAGTTTGGAACCTTATAGAACGTTCTCGAACTTTTTTCCAGAACCTTCTAAAGCATTCGAGAAACATCATGAACTTTCTGTTCTAGACTCACTGACACACCTTGCCACTCAGTTTGTGACCTTATAGAACTTTCGGTAATCTTCTAGAACCTTTTCCTTCCAGTATTTTCTAAAGCATTACCGAACATTCTAGAATCATCTAGACTTACCGGCTCACTCCGCCATTCAGTTTGGAACTTTATAGAATGTTCTTGAACTTTCTGCTTCCAGAAACTTGTAAAGCATTCGAAAACCTTCATAAACGTTCTGGACACACCGATACACTCCGCTACTCACTTAGGAACCTTATAGAACTTTCAATAATCTTCTAGAACGTTCTTCTTCCATAACTTTCTAGAGCTTTATGGAACATTCTGGAACCTTCTAGACTCACAGACACACTCCGCCATACTGTTTGGAACGTTATAGAACTTTCGTTAATCTTCTAGGACGTTCTCCATCCAGAACATTCTTTAACTTTATGGAACAGTCTGGAACCTTATAGAATCACAGACATACTCCACCACCAGAATTTTATAGACCTTTATCAAACGTTCTGGAACCTTCTTGACTCACCTCTTAGTTTTGAGACTTATAGAATTTTCGGGAATCTTCTAGAACACTCCCCTTCCAGAACTTTCTAGAGCTTTACTGGATATTCTGAAACATTCTTGACTCACCGGCACACTTCGCCACTTAGTTTGAAACCTTATAGAACTTTTTGGGAATTTTCTAGAACGTTCTCCTTCCAGAACTTTCTAGAGCGGATTTTTTGGGTCCGGAGCTCACCGTCAAGTGAAAACCGGTTGTACGCTTTTTGGAGAAGCAGCTCATCGACAAGGCGCCCTGAAGATGAACAGTGAGATCTGTTCGAAACGTCGGCAGACGACTGGTCCTGACGACCAGAATTTGGCGCGGGTTACCCCCAAAGTAGTGAAACATGCCTATATATATAGATATATTATATATAATATATATTATTAATTATTAAACATATTTTTTTTCATTTATTTAAGGAAACGAGTCCCGTAATATTTAATACGAAATAAATAAATGAAATAAAGAGAAATACACAAATATCAAATAATAAAACTGAAAAATTAAATGCTGGAACCTGGATTCGAACCACGGACCTCTGTGTTTCGCGCACAGCGTGTTACCAATTTCACTATCCCAGCGACTTAACAAGTCGTCAATATTTGATAGTTATATGTTTCTCTTTGAATTATTAATTCACTTATTTATATTATTCCATTTTTATTCGGGAATTAATCGACTGTTTACGAGAATATCAAACGAAGCTTTGACGTCTTCTCGCTAGTCGAATTCCGAACAATGGAGGTATTCTTTGCTAAACTGCAAATAGAGTATTAATTTTTCAGTTTTATTATTTGATATTTGTGTATTTCTCTTTATTTCATTTATTTTTTCGTATTAAATATATATATATATATATATATATATATATTGATTATATTTTATTTTAGTGCGAATACTTTTCAGAGGTTTCTCTTATTTTAAAAGATCGTTTATTTTGCATTACATAGTTAGCGTACAGCTATGATTTGAATAACTTCCTTAATAAAAAAACTAAATTTAAAAATAAAAAAATGACTGTAAAAAATGAAATTTAAATAAAAAACAAACCTTTGTAAAAAATGAGCTTAAATAAAAACTGAAAAGAAAAAAACAAGTCCAGTAGTCTAGAATTCTGTTAAGAAATATTGAATAACTACACCATGAAATAGTTTCATGATCGATAGGTACATACATAAAACAAATAATAAATTCTAATGCGGAATATAGCGACTTTAACTGCTTTAACAGTCGGGATCCATTATTGGGAAAATTAAGCTGATCTAGATTTTTAATGGGCCCTGAAACTATTTCAATGGTGTACCTAGTTATTCAATATTACTTAAAAGAATTTTGCACTTGTTTTTTCTTTTCAGTTTTTATTTAAGTTAATTTTTTACGAAGTTTCGTTTATTTTATTTAAAGATCACTTTTTACGCAGTCGGGTATTTTGATTTTACGAATTACCTTTTTTTTACATTTTTTTGTTAGGATTATAAGACCGTATTTTTTTTTATTATTTACTTATTCCTAATTAAATTATTTCTCACAGTATTAAGTAACAATTTACGTAACAGTCGTTAAAATTATTTTACAGTAAAATTCTGGGTATATCATTCGATTTTAAGAATTATACTGAATTATATTATGATTATTTTTCAAGTTAATAAGACCTATTAATTATGAGATTATGCAAGAACGTTATCACAGCTTTATTATAAGTATTGAAAATTTAACTTTATATCGTTATATATTCTAAATGGTCCTTCGAAATGAAAAATGATAAGAAAAACCTTAAAATGATTTTTAAATACATGTTCAATGATACCTCATTTAACATAGGTAGTTCGTCGACTTTAATTTTTTATTTTTCACAATATGGCGTCTGGTTGTCGCCATATTGAATTTTGATTACTGTCATGTCTTTAGTGATACTTGAAAGATTAAGACAAATCGATTGACGTAAGAATCATCAAAATCGGCTCACGTGTTTGGTCTCTAGAGCGCCTCAAAGGAACAATCGTACATACATACATAGGCTGATAAACACATTACCCTCCTTTGCTTCGCGCAGTCGGATAAAAAGTAATTTATTTTTACCCATGATTTTTTTGGACTTGGATTACTTTAGGACTGAATACTCCTTTTAATGTAAAAGAATTTTGTGCTCTTCTGTTGTAATGCTTTTCTTGCGCGTTAAGAAATATATAATATCCCGAATATATTTTATCGATCCACCCTTGTGATGGTGTGAGTGAGGGTCCTCCCCATATGCCCACTCCCTTGCTCCGTTGTTACGAAATTAATTCGGCAACCCGTTATGAAAATGTGACTTGTTTTGGGCGGAATGGCAGGGTCAACGGTTTCAACACAGCCCTACACGGCACCGCTCGCTGCCGTGGGGTAGTCAACTGTTAACCGTTAAAAATATTAATTACTTCTGCATCTTTGTATTTTATGGAATAGCTTACCGCATCGACGGTTTGGCGTCTTCTTCTTCTTAGTTTCACTCTCGATAAGAGTAGTCTTGTGTGATCTTGGATCAGTGACGTCCCTAGTTTGAAAATGCCGTTGTTAAGCAAGTTTTAGAACGCTACCCCTACTGTTTTTTTATAGTAACTCTAATATTTTTTATGATATATATTCATTACACAAATGAACTCACCTACAACTATTGGGTCTTGGTATTTTTGGTGGATGTATTTATTTGGCAGCAGCATTTGTGTAAAGCGCCCTTATGTGACATTTTTACAAAAATGGCGCTATGCAAATTATGAAATATGTACATTTAGCGTTTTATTTATGCACCGAATTCTTGCGAAATCATTTTATGGGCCTTGCCCGTTGATATTACTATCTCAACATAATTTTTGTAGCATTGTTTTTGCACAATTTTTAGAGAAGGACCCTTAAAGTACTATTAAAAGATTCTTTTCAGTTATTTTTCACTCGAAGCGGTCATTCTAATATTGGTTTTAAACTTATATTAGAATGCCACCACCACCATCACCATCATCGCCATCGCCATCGATCCTATCTTGGAACTGTTACTATGGATGACGGCCTACTCCCTATCCCGGATCGCCACCTATTTCGGTCTGCGACATTTCTTGTGCATTCCAGGAGTGGACTCTAGATCAGTCCATCTTTTGATGACATTCCACGAGATTTGCTTCTGATATTTGGAAACACGACCAATATATCTAAGAATTCGGAGCCTTATAGTTGAGGATAGACGCTGCTCGATGTTTAATTCCTCTATGACTCGGGTCGTTCACGGTACGCGTAGCCAGCACCATATTTCCACAGCATCAATCTTCCTATACTCCTGTTCTCTCAGGGTCCGTGGTTCAGCGCCATACAGAAAGATTGTGATGACAAGAGTTTTGACCGGTCCCATTTTCGTTTTTTTTTTGTTATGCTTCGGTCTTGCCAAACCTTTTTGAGGTTGTCCTTAGAAGATCGTACTGTGGGGTATTTCTTCTTTATTTCGCCGTCTTGTTTAACTACAGAATTAAAAAAAAAAGTTCTATTGGTATCTACTTATTGGCTCTACAACTTACGAAACGTAAATAACTACAGAATTAAAAAAAAAGGTCTATTGGTATCTACTTATTGGCTCTAAAACCTAAACAAACGTTAAGTTATTCACAATTATGAATAATGAACTTTCTAATTAATTAAATTCATTAATTTCACACCTGTCAAACTTAAAACGTCAAAATTGGCGGTATTACAAAAGTATAATCTACAATAACAGTCATGATACAGAAATAACAATATTGATATTGCTTAGTTCAGAATACGGCCATACCTATTGTACCAACGTATCTAGGCCGGAATCTTATTTCACTTATGAAAATCATAATATTAAAGTACGAAAGTACCTACTTTATTATCAATGTCTTACATAAGTATTAAAAACTCGTATGATTCATTATTAGATATTTGCATTCGTAAATTTCAGGATTTTATCACAGAATACAAAAAATAAATGTTTATCTTGCGCAAGATTTACGATTCGCAACGTGATAATGCAATCGCGAAATGTAGCAGATTAGAACTTGAAGGAGCGGTACCTACACCGTTCCAGATTTTCTGAGGAAAGTCATCTGTTTCTGAGGAAAACATTGAGGATGCAGTGGGCGGGACTTGAAGCGAGGGTCGATATTTTCAACTCTAATAATATTAATCGATAAAGAACTAAAAAAAATAAGGAAATTACGAAAAATGTTAATGAAATATTATATAAAATACACTAAGTGAATAAGGTTTTTTTAATGCCTTAAAACTGGGATTCATGATAACTAAATGAATTGATTTAACTTTGTTTGAACCCCGCATAAAAACATTTTTGGTACAGATGCCGACAAACATGTTGAACATTTTTCGGCGTAGGGGGGGAGAGTTTGCGCATATACCATTCCACCCAAAATTTGTCTTCTGCGCATTCCCCCAATACACCGAAAAATGTGCAAGAAGTTTGCCGACAACTGTACGAGTCTTTGCACTCTTGTCTCAGAGATGTGTCGGGAAAGGTCGGTATGCATTAATTGCAGTATTTGCGTACTGCAACTGACGCTGGGGAGCCATTACAGCGCGTAGAGGGAGCGTAATAGGAGAGCTTTGATGATGAGCTCAACATGTCAATCTGCGAATCAATCACTGCTATCTGTAGATCACTTACAGTGATTGAGTATTTGAAATATCGTAGTTCTTGCCTGTAAATATTGTCAACTAAATTTCATGCGATTTTTATTTACTTATTACCTATATACTTTAAGAAACTATGAATTATAAATGCATTTACGCTCGACAGAATAGTGTAATTGAATACTCAATTAAGATAAATTATACAAGTCTCACAGAGACTATGGAATTATTAGAGAGTACGAAATTATTTATAGGGTGGCTAGTGTATTAGCTAGATCACTTTACACAATGCAACATTCACCGATTCCACCTTAAGAATATTCATATATAATCAAATTTCTGAAAGTTGTATTATACACATGTTCTTTATCTGTTTTATTTCAAATATTTATGAAACTATACTATAGCCATCTAAATGTCTAAAAAATTTGTAATTATTCTCATGACATATTAACATAAGTAGATGTCGCTGCTGGTTTTTTTCTCAATATTTTCAATGTGGAGTATGAAGCAATATTCTTTTTAATGTATATGTGATTTTCTTCCTAATTACTTAACAAATACACTAGAATACGCCTGAAAATTATTTAAAATATTTTAAACTCTTTTTTTATATATATATTTTACATTTTATTTTTTATATTTTAATAATATTCTTAAATATATCTGGGTACAATCCAGTCATTGTGTTGTTAGGTCATACAAATGTATATTCTAAGAACATAATGAATGGATTTTGCGCACAGAGGGTTAATCATTATTTAAGATAAATTATAGAAGTCTCAGAGACGAAGCTATTTAGGTATATGGGAAACATAGGTATATGAATATGATCATTCAAGTGATCACTTAAACCATCTAATACAGGTAATAAGCCCTGTGGCCACCTTGTAAAGACTTCCATACATGTTTCATGTATAAGTAGCTTCGTCTCTGTGAGACTTTAATTTATCTTAATTAATGATTATCCCACTGCGGACAAAATCCAGTAACATACAACATAATATTGTTAATTGAAAACTATTTGTGTGATTTTTTTTGTTTATTTAATTCGTGTATTGTTATATTACCATAAAACAGCAATCACTGTCAGCTTTCAATTGCTGATATTATCGAATACCAAATCACACCGACAGCAGTCAGTCAACGATTGCAATCTATCTCTTTGCTGGTACGTTAATAAAGGTAATATACCTAGCGAGTTGCCATTAACCAAATTGTCTTTGTTTGTTTGTTAGTGCTTGTGCACAGTAAATTTTTCCGTGTTGCGCTTCCGCGATAATTTTTATTTTTTTTATTTATTTCTTTTAAATTTATTTATACATATAAATGAAGGTAGTTGCTTCACTAGACAATGTCTGTTCTGAAGCAACTACCTGTACAGTTTTTTTTTTTAAGTTTGAACATTAGCAAGATATAATATATATAATACACGTATATACACACATACATACAAATATACACTCATATACATCTACATATATATACATATACATACACACACACATATATATATATATATATATATATATATATAATATTAGAAATAAGATTTATATATTGTCTGTAAGAAATAAAACATAAACAAAGGACTATATATTAAAGAATTATACATTTAGACATTGTATATAGGGAGTAAAATCATTCAAACAGAAGCCAACAAAGCGGTTACCAAATGTAGGCAGACTACAAAATGAAAGCAATGTGTCATACATGACAGCTTTAATTTCATTGCAAAACAATTTTCTGACTATATTAATATGGACTGTATTGACTATATTAATATGGATGACACATTGGTCTCATTTTTCGTCCTACCCACACCAAAGAGCCACCTTGTTATTTTATGTTTGAATTCTTTTAACACCTTAAGACCCTTTACGTCTAATGGCAGGTTATTGTATATTCTTGGAGCACAAAAAAAGAAAAATCTCTGTCCAAACTTTGTGTTCATTCTCGGCACCGTGAAGTTTCCACTTATCTTGCTCTTTGTATCCCTGGCCTCTGAACGTGCCTGTGTGGATAGGATCTTAAAAAAATTAATTAATATGGATCTGGTGATAGGTATCCACTTTCCTCCCCAGCCGGGTTGTGGACCCCTGTCCTCTGCGCAGCTGCCTTAGTACTGACGGATGATTAAGCAGAGAGGTTGATAACAAAAAGTCTGTAACTCTTCCAAGTTTTCTGACCGGAAGCACCCATCTGGATTCCTTTTGAGAAGAAGAAAAAACATTGAAAAATTGATAATAAACCGTCCGTTTATTAAGGGGCAAGAGTGATGGGAGATATTCGGGATTTTCGGCGAACATCACGAGCATTGTGCATTTTGTTTTGCGTCTTGTCTGCGCTTGCGCGGGAAATGTGTGAATATGTTGTACACGCCAGCTTTAGTTAACCGACCTGTACGTACTCCTGAATACGGCTCGTCTTTAAATAAAGTTTATCGGTTTACATAAAATATTCGCTTTTAGAGGGGCCATTCTCATTTTTTTTTAAAATCGTTATTTTTTTTTCTTTTAAGTAACATTTAAACACTACTTTTAACATTTATAATTATTAAGGTAAGTTGATATTTTTTGTTAAAAATTTCTGATAAAATTCTTGATTAATAAGTAAATTTGAGAAAAAACTGCAGAGTCCACAGTGGAATAAATTTTTGAACAGGTTGTAATACCTACAAGCTAACAAGTCTTAATAAATAATATTATATATCACCAATTTTTTTTGTCTTAGAATGCTATAACTATTAAGTAAGTAGTTTAAGCTATCGAAAACTGACTAATCCAAAAATGACCACGGCTAAAAAAATACACAAGTGCCTAGTAAGACACTACAGAAAACAAATCGAAAATAAAAGTGTTCGTCATTAAATTTTTGTTAAAGTCTAAATTGATTGCTATGGCTATGTTCAAAATATGACTAGGAATTGGATGTAGTGCGAGTATTATAAATACGTAGATCTCTAATACAGTGTGTGGTTATAGTTTTTATTACGAATTCTCGGGGTAGCAAAATGCAATTTATATTTTTTTTATTTTGTGTTTAACTTGATAGATTTGAATGATCGATTCAGCGAACCGTGGCTGAATTTAACTACCATTACAGTTTACCTCACAGTTAAGTTCGTTTCCATCATGCCGACAGCGTAGAGTTGAGATGTTATGCATGTATGCATTATTATTAAAAATTATTTATATATGTGTACATATTATGCTAACACTTAACCTCCCTATTCGATAAAAATCTTAAGAAAAAACAGATGTATTAATTCACGTAGGTACACATGATGTTTGTTTTGTAATGAGAGAACACGCAGAATTTACGAAATGCCGAATTCAGAGTCAATACTAAGATGATTTAAAGGTTAAGAAGGTACCCTTTAAACGCGCAATTTTCACTACAAAATAACGCTTTTAAAGCGTACCTTACTTAATCTTTTAATCATCTAAGTATTAATCTCTATAGTCGCTGTTACACCGTATCGTAATTTATCCACTCACCAATGCTTATCACGATAATGTTTGTAGTAAACTTTAAGTTAAACAATGATAGATTTAAGCATTTTATATTTGCACATTTCCGTGAATCACAGTTTCACTAAGCACAATACTCTCCTGCAGTCGGTAGGTACGGTATTCATGTTAAATACATAGAAAAACTAACGTTACGGTGGAGGTTCGAATAAATAATCGTACAAAATTAATTGAGTCCAAACATGTTTTTAATAAATAAACACGAAAGCACAGATTCAAAATTTTTATTTTGCCCCAACGTAGGTACATACACATAAAATTAAAAATTAATTGACATAGTTTTCAGATCGTCCTTGATGAAATCTTGAATAAAATCTTTAGGTAAATTGTTTTCTTCAGGTTCTTTATGTTTTTACAATTTTAAACATTTTCTTAGTAAATACTTCAAATTTTTAAAAATAAGTTCAAAAGTCTTAAGCGGAGTCTTCATCTTCAGAGAGTATTTAGGATATTTGTGCATATACCGTACATACATTTTGCTGCAGCTTTTTTCCGTCAAAACCATCGACTGTGAAAGTGAAAAAGAGATAAAAAAATTGAGCAATTGGATTTATTATTTGGTAAGTGTCAGACTTGTTTTTATAGATAAACCCTTTTATCGTCTATTCATTAAATATGTATTTGAATAATCCTACAGTTAAAGAAGGCAGGGTTCGTTTTATTGAAGGCTTTTATTACACGTGTCTGTTCAGTAACACTCGGACTTATGCTAATTGTTTTCAATACATATTTGTTTTAGATAAATTTACCATAAATAATCATCTGAAGATAGTTTCTTGGAATGCTCGTTTTTTTATGCATTGCACTCATATTGCTTTTCAAATCAGAAGTTCTCAATCACTGAAATAAAACAAAAAAGGTATTATTTATTGCATGATCCTCAATGTAAAGGTTCCATATTATTTGAACACCAAGCATTTATGATAAGTTTATGTATTCTGTTTAACTTTTTATGTGTAACATCTTTCCTCTCGTTTTTTGCAATCTGTGGCAGTGATTTCGTGAAAATGGACGGAAATGCAGGAAATAAGACAATTTCATATGAACAATGAACGCGCGCGAGGCGCGCGACGGAAGGGGCATCGTTTATAAACAGTGAAATCTGACAGCCGCATATTAAATGATATTAATGTGTTGCGTAAACAAAACGTGAGAATTACGACTTTCAAGCGATAATTTTTTTTGATATAATGAAAGGTTGATATGTTAGTTAGAGAATTCATTTTCTTTCGAGGAAAATAAGACGGCGCGGATCAAATCAAAAACCTTCTATCACCTAAAAAATATCATATTTGGACATTGACAGACTAGCTTCAGAAATGTCAGTTTTACAAACATGTTGCGTATTGTTGATATTCAATATGCAATATCTAGATGTAGGTATTTGACTTATAAAATTAAACCCGCCGGATTCCATAGAATAAATATGCAAAATTTGGATCAGATCGGTCAAACGGTGTAGATTTGTACAAAAAAACAGCGATAGGGGTGGGGTAAAGGGAGAGGGGGTAAATGTCACCTTTGTTACCCCGCCGGGTCTTGAAGAATAAGTATGCAAAATTTGGGTCAGATCGCTCAAACGTGTAGATTTGTACAGAAATACAGAATATATCTAGGGGAGGGGGTTGAGTAAAGGGGGAGGGGGGAAATGTTGCCTGTATTACCCGCCAGATCCTAAAAAATAAAATTGCAATTTTTCAGTGCAATCGGTCGAACGGTGAAAAGGGGGAGGGGAGAAATGTCACCATTGTTACCTACCGAGTCCTAAAGTTGAATCGGATAAACGGTGTCCATTTGTATTGTGAACAGACAGGCAGACATTGAGTTTTATCGGTATAGATGAAGAAAATAATACGAAAGTGTAGCCCAAAAATAAATGTTTAAATATTATGAACGTAAAAAATTATTCAAATAGTATCTACCTACCCACTAATTCTGTCGATCAACGTGTCAAAATTCAAAATTATTGTGACAAATTGGAAACTGCAAAGGTTTTGTTTAATAAAATTCAATTATTTACGAAAAATAGCACAAGGGACGCGTACACAGCCTAGAGTGAGACTTAAGTTGTCTCGACCTGCTCTTGGCTAGGGCATTAGTAGGGACGGAGTTCTAGGTGGAAAAATTCATATTGAAACTTGCATTTAAAATACGTTTGTATTATGGAACACGCGCAGAAATGCTATGTATGCATTATTTAATATATGGAAATTGGTATTCTTTTTTTTAAATTTTACAATAGCTGTACGTACCCGGCGTTGCACGTGTTGAGGATTAAGTTAAAAATAAGATTGTGAGGGGAAACAAAGGTTCCATTGTTTTGTAAGTACAGATTTGCATTGAAAATTTATCAGGGGGAGATGAAGGGGTAAAAGGGGAGGGTGGAAATGTTGCCTATGTTACCCGATGGGTTTAAAGAATAAACTGATAAATAAACGGTGTAGATTTGTACAGAAAATATATCATGTGAGGGTGTGGGGTAAAGGGGGAGGAGGTAAATGTGAAAAATTTGGGTCAGATCGGTCAGTGAATGTTACCCACCGCTTACCCAGGACCGTTCTAAGAGCAAAAGTTTCCTTATCGGTCCTACTCAATCGTCTCCAGGTTGACATTTTTCTTACACTACTTTGCAAGACCGTGCGACTCCGCAGCGGTCGTATAAACCGCCGCGGGACAGAAACAAACCTTTCACTGTCTCCAACATGAAACAAGTCTTTATTAAAAAAAAAAAAAATGTACATGAAATAAAGAGTGGTATAACTTAAAAATAAAACACAAACAAAATCATAAGTAAAACAAAACAGAATTAAATACAATGTGAAATTTATTTTTTCCGCGTTTTTAATTTAGTTTCAGTGGGGAATTATTTTCCCTCTGGTGAGTGCTGCTCCTGCACGAAGTATTCGTTTTTCTGCCGGTTCTGACTTCGTTGCCGGAAGTCATCGTGTTTTTCTTTTTGTTTGTCATCCATTATCCCCTTCAGGGGCGGTTTACATTGTACGACTTCAAGCCATCCACTGCCGCCACCGTGGGACTTTTCTATAATTATTTTATTATTGTTACATTAATTTATTATGTCAGATCGGTCAAACGGTACAGATTTGCATTAAAAATACACCTTGGCGAGGGGTAAAGGGGAAGAGGGAAAATGCCATTTATGTTATCCGCCGGGTCCTAAATAATAATTACCCAAAAGTTAAGTCGGGAGAAGAAAAATGTCGTCATTGTTACCCGCCGGGTCTTTAAGAGGCCCCAGTACAAGAATTTCGTATTTGCTCTCGATTTTGTTAAATTTAACGTAAACTTATTAAATCATTTTGCAAAACCCATAGCTAAACTGACTTTTAATCAATTTTATTATGATAGATCCATTTACTCTTGAAGCATTTCCTTAAAAGAATATGAACAAATATATAACCCCGAAACACTATTTTAGTTTTCATGCAATAGAGTTATCTTTGGTACACTAATCTCGAATAATTTCAAATAAAGACCATATATTTTATTTATAAATTGATTGTCTAAAGTTTGAAAAAGGAGTGGTGCTATTCAGACGTTAATATTTTTCGACAAGTTGTTAAATATATCGTTTTAAAAAAGACAAAAATTAAATGTTCTGTTTCCTATGTTGCGGTATCCATAAAACCGATAAAATGTCGATTATTTTAATTAAATTTTACATGCGTACTAAGAAAACTTCACTGTCATTAATATAAAATATTTAAATAATCAAAAATATCAAAAATAATCGTATAGTCTGTTATGGCCGTGCGCGTCGCGATGGGCGCGGGGGGGCCGCGCACCGCAGCGCGCCGCGCACGATTTAATTGATTCGACTTCTTGAGTATGAGGTATAATTTTTTGAATATTTTTATATTAATGATAGTGAAATTTTCTTAAAACGCATGTAAAATTTAATTAAAATAATCGATGTTTTAATGATTTTACGGATACTGCAATATAGGAAAAAAGTTTAATTTATGTCTTTTTTAAAACGATATATTTAACAACTTGTCTAAAAATATTAATGTCTGAATAGCACCACTTCTTTTTCAAACTTTATACAATCAATTTGTAAATAAAATATATGGTCTTTATATGAAAATATACGAGATTAGTGTACCAAAGATAACTCTATTGCGTGAAAACTAAAATGGTGTTTCGGGGTTATATATTTGTTCATATTTTTTTAAGGAAATGCTTCAAGAGTAAATGGATCTATCATAATAAAATTGATTAAAAGCCTGTTAGCTTTGGGTTTTGCAAAATGATTTAATAAGTTTACGCGAAAGCAAATACGAAAATCGTGTATTGGGGCCTCTTAATCATAAGTATGCAAAAAATTGGGTCAGATCGGTCAAACGGTGCAGATTTGCATTGAAAATATATAAGACGAGGGGTAGGGTAAAGTGGGAGAGATAGGATAAAGGGGGAGGGAGAAAAGGTCACTCATTTTATCCGACGGGTCCTAAATAAGAAGTACGTTAAATTTGAGTCAGATTGGTCCAACGGTACAGATTTGCATTGAAAATATATAAGGGGGAGGAGAAGGGGTACAGGTGGAGGGGAGGAGTGTCACCTATGTTACCCGCCAAGTCCTAAAGAATAAGTTTGCAAATGTTGAGTCCGATCGGTCGAACGGTATAGATTTGCATTGAAAATACATCGTGGGGAGAGGAAGGGGTAAAAGAGGAGGGGACAAATGTCATTTATGTTACCCGCCGTGTCTTTAGGAATAAGTAAGCAAAATTTGAGTTGAATCGAACAAACGGTGTAGATTTTTATAGAGAACAGACAGATAGACATTGAGTTTTATAGGTATAGATAGCGTGTCTTGCTCTTACGTCCAACAGATGGCGCTGTTTTACAAAAAAACTTTTTTTTGGTATCGTTCTAAATATTATGTCTCATACTACTATAAATGTAGCGCTTTTTTTTCAAATAATTTGTGCGAAATCGAATGGAACGTTGTGTTGTGTCAAAATTTCAAAGGAATAAGCCATGTATTCACTAGGGGACAAATTGCCCCTCAACATCACGCGCGGCATCGAATCTACGTGACATTACAACGTCGCGCAATGTTCCGCGACGTCACGCACCTCTACGTGCCGTGGCAACGTTGCCATGCGCACGGTCCCCGAGCGAGCTCACCGCGACATCGCGCCGCGTGTCAGTAGGTACCTTGGTTATGTTTACAAGTGAATGCGCAAGCGCTGTACTGTATAGCACTCAACATGACATCAGTGTGGGGAAACGAGATTGTTATCCAACTGATCGAGCTATATATATATATTATAGCGCTGTAATTGCAAGTCTGATGATCCGTCAGACATTCGAAGATCGCATAGAATATCCATCCTTCTTTCTCTTTGCAGTAAATAATTTCGCACCCACCACCTTTTTCTCCTCTTTCGTTTCGACAAACTCGTTAGAATAAATAGATGCGCAGCACTAATCATCATAACCTCATCGGGCGACATTTCTGCGACAAGTGATATGTGAGTCCCGGTGTACACACGTCAAATGACCGCGTCATTGTCCCCGAAACATGAGCGTAGATGTTGATGCGACATGCCGCGCGGAATGTTTCGCGATTTGTCCCCTAGTGAATACATGGCTATAGTTGAAGAACTTTAGGAGATTTAAGATTTTGGAGAATCGAACATTTACATTTTTATTTATATAATTAAATAATAGGTATATAAGAATAAAGTAGGTATATTTAAACATCTTCATATTTGAATTCAACGTTATGCCAACATTTCAATTCATTTCATTCGGTAAAGAACTTTCAGAGATTAGCGATTTTGTAGAAACGAACATTAATATTTTTATTTATATAGATGTTGGATATAAAAACAAAGGCAGCAATATTCAAAAAAATAAAAAATGCTTTTTTGTTTGAAGATTACTAATTTAAAATGTACTGAATTTTAGATTTTATGTGTCTATCCCTTCCAAAATCAAGTTTCCTATAAATTTATAGAGTATGTTTCCTATAAAATCTCGAATAAACTACATTATAAATTAATAATCCTCGATGACTGCGTATATTATTTTAAATGTAAACCAGTGAAATGTTTAAAGTGTCAAATAAATAAAAATAAAAATTGTTTCTTACATTTGTTAAAAATTTATTTGTTTATTGTTTATACATTTACTTTTACTGTGTGTAGAATGAATTTAAGAATTTAAACTATGTTTATTTTAAATCATTTGAGTTACGGATGTGTACTAAATATTCTTCGCGTTAATAACTTACTAAAGTTAGTAAAATATCCTCGATTAAAGTCTCACTGGTATCAATCAATTAATCTCGAAAACCTTTTATGCCTAGTGGGTAGGGCGGGTGCCCGCGACGTGTCAGCGCGCACACATCAGTGGTGCTTTTAATAACTAGTGATTCATGGCGATCATTTTCTGAAGTGGTTTTGGAATTTGAGGGGTAATTTTTCATGTCAAAATGCCGCGCATCTGCGGCGGGAGCGGGGGGGGTGCCGGCACTCGGCTGGACGAAGTGCATTCCGCGTTCGTGACGCGGACGAGTTGGCATACTGACATTTCTTCATTTTTTCCTCACCCGCGATTCTTTGTTCGCATAACGGAAGGAATAAATATACGGCCGTCAAGAATGTCCAATCAAGTAATACGCGCGGGACATTTGCTCGTGTGACGACGAAATATCAAATTAGAGGCGCCGTCAGGTTGGCGATCGGCGCTTTCGCCACCTGCGCGAAATCCTCTCTAGGATCTAATTCTACAAATCATATTAAGACGCATCAAAGGATAAAAGGAATATTTATATCTCGTATCCTGAGAGTTGTTGTATAATATTGTAATTTCGTCAATGTTAACGTTTTATTTATAGGTTTGAAATTAATGAATTCGATCAATCAGAATGCTCTAAAACGTAAAAAAATGTTAAATAAATCACAAATTTGTTTACGTTTTACAGCTTTCTGATTGATTGAATTAATTTATTTGAAACCTGTCAAACTTAAAACGTCAACATTGACGACATTACAATGTTATACAATCGGCCGTATTCTGAAAATAGCAATATTATTTTTATCAGAATACGGCCGATTATGTACAAGCGGTAAATACAAACATACACCAACACACATAATTCTCGCGGGCAAAGTTTTTGTAAACCTATCTATTTTTTTTTTGTTAAAATATTATGTCAGAATTTTTTATTTTTAATAATTCCTCGATGACATTATTTATTGTCTATGTGCAAGTGTTCTCACAAAATGCACCATGATACAGTATTAAGCGAATTACATATATTTCGGCCGAGAGTTACGGCTGTGAAAACAGCGCCAAAGGCCGCGGTTTCGAAGCTCACTCCAGGCCAGCAAGTTAGTCCTATTTTTATAGCACAAACGTTTAACTTAGTATGAAAATAGTAAGAATATTGATGTGACACGTATTCCGTGTTCGCATGTCTATTTTTTAAAAATAAATAAATTATATAATCTGTTTCATTTGTATAACAAATTACATACTTTTAAGTTAAGAATCGTAATAAATGTAGTTACCTTTATGCAACTAACTGTGTAAGTTAACTGACATTGATGTTTGAAAATCGTAGGTATATCATACAATACTTGAGTATTGTATGATATACCTACGATATTGATATCGCAGATTATAAAATCGTATATAGGTACCCAGTGTCACAGACTAGAAAATATTAACATAATCAGTTGGATTTACTTATTTTAGGTTACAAAGTCTACTTTAAAATAAACTCTTCTACTTATTAATGAAGATCTTTAGGAACAAAACCGCGATCGAAGAATGAAGTGTGATCTTCGCTCGTGCTGCAGCAGGCCGGACACGAGCACAGATGATGATGAAGAATTCAATTCTAAGAAGCAGCCACAGCAGGCTATGGAAATATCGGGAAGACTCCAACGCGACGAACATCTGTCGACCCTGTGGAAAGAATTGGGAGAAGCAATTAAAGTCAATATCTTGCATTAAAAATAAGTATCAGAAAAATTCGTGAAATATTGCAGACATTGATTAACGATTTCTTCCAATATATTTAGCGCTCCATTCGGTTGTGGATTTAATTTCTTTTAAATCTACCGTCGAAATTAATCAGCTGAAAATCTTGAGTAATAATAATTAATTGCGTGTGTATAATTAGCGATGAACTCGATTGCTCTCGTAATTTATCGGATAAAAATATATTTTACTTTAATTTTTGTAACTTCCATTGGTAGTATTTGCGGAATTCGTGTAAGTAATAAAGTTTTAAGCCTCTCCGTGTTTATACTTTATAATAGTAATAAATAAACCATATATTTCCGATTCACCTTAAAAACTCCTTTCACATAGTCCCGTTTCTTACCATTCCTGTTTTGATTTTATTACATTCCTCTATCAAGAACAATTTTCAATCGGAAGTTATAATCGGAGGTCAGAGCAATACCTACCCATAGCAATGTCTAAATGATTTTACCAAATATATTGTTGAGTAGCGATGATGATGATAATATACATCCGACGAAAATGCAGTTTTGGACATTTTTTTATATTGAAGTGTCTTCTTAATGAGTATAATAGAGAAAAACACATTCCTATAAGTGATGATCTTTTGTTATGATGGAAAGTGGAGAATACAAAATTTCAATCCCTGAACTCGATTGCCAGCCAGTATTTGTCGTCTCACCAAGCTCAATAGCAAGCAAACTACTTTTTAGTTGTGCTGGTCTAATCTATGACCCGTTGAGAAATAGATTGGATGGATATAAAGCTGCGAAGCTTAGTTCATTAAATGAAATTTGCTTCTTTTGGAGTCAGTTCATTTGATCTAATTTATTAGTAGTACTATTTAAGATTTATGAATATTCGATTATTTTTATTTTCAACACCAAGGTAGGTGTATTGTTTTTTAAGCCAATATAAATGAAACTGATAAATAATAATGTTTTTAATTTTACTTTATAAGAAGCCCTTAACATATTTCTCTTCTGCTTCCGCCTTCGATTCCAATTTCGGTTCCGGTTCCGGTTCCGAGAAACCAAATCTAAAAACTCCGATTCCGAATTCGGTTCCGATAAAGCGACCTCCGTAACATCCCCGATATATATAAATGAAATATAAATATTCATATTATTTGTTACATTTCAACAAAAAATATTGAATCAGATACATAGATTGACTAGGACTACTACCTACGATTAAATTAAATTAATAAATATAAATTTAGATACACATGAACATTAACTATCAGTGTAAGTAAAGCGACAATCAAAAGTATTAGATAGTAAGGTTACTTACTATCTATGTTTTAGATAAATAGAGCAACCGTCTACATATTAGAAACGTACATAGATCGACAATTTAAACTAAATACATATAATCATTATCAACCTAAATACGTAAAAAATTTCAATAGCATCAAGCATATTAACAATATACAAATTGAAGTGTTTGAATTTCTCAGCGTTGGATTTCATTGTTTAATTTGTCTTGTTTTATTTACTGGAATATTTGGAATTTTCAGATTTGGGATGGAAAGTTGCACTCACCTACAGGGATGGTAGCCAAGCACCGGACACGAACAAAATAACTTCCATATTAACTAACGGCCATGAAAATCTACGCAGCTTAGCGAAAATCTACCTAGCATGAAGTAAATTAAAACTGTTTTTATGTTATTTAAATTTGTAGTTCGCCTTTTGATGGAGATACCTAATGTATAATAATTAATATGTATCGTGTATATTCGTTGGTAGTTTTGGATTTTTTTAGCTTGATCGAAGTTTAAAGCCAATATATGTGCCCATATCTAACATAATTATAATAACTAGTTATAGTTATAGTTATAGTTACGATTGACAAACAAAATATGAAACCGAATGGAGGTAATCATAGACATAAATTTACTCGTCGAAAAAAAACGAAATAAAATTGCAAATTGTTAAAATCATAGACGTATATAAATATAGACTAGTCATTAAAAAAACAAACCTGATACATCTTGTCTCTGCTGTATTCTATTACGTACTAAATGTATCAATCAGAAAAATTATTTTCGTAACCATGTATAAAGAAAGGACAATAAAACATAATTTGACAGACGAAACGCACATGAAGTTATCGTGAATGCTTTTGCTTTTTTCTTCCTTTCTTTTAACTCTTGGCGTCTGCTTGCTTGCCGTCGAAAAAACTTTGGATCGATTTTTAACCCTTTTCCCGTATCCAATCGAGCTGAAACTTGGTAAGTAGACTCGTGGCGACGATCAAGAAGATCTATCAAATTTTCGTTAAAAAAAATAAATAATCATAGTAAAATTTTGGATTTTTAGAAATTTTAATGGTTTTTTCAAATTGGAATCATTCCAAAAGTTTGATTATCAACGGCGGCCTGATAACGTCACGGAATATTTAAAATTTGAATTACTCCGTCGGTAGGTATAACAGGTACTTCACTACGAATTTCGAAAATTTATAACAATTGGTTCACAGATGATAGCACACTTCGGTTTTTTGGGAAGAAATCAAATAATAAAGAGATATATTTAGAGATTTTTGACATAGATATTTGTCTAGACATGTTTCATTTTCAGTCAATCAATTATTTAATTACATGATGGTAAACTTAATTTACAAAGAAAGGGAGTAAAATAAAAACTTGGTTTTTATGGGTTAGTTTTTTGTTCTTCCAGACCATGTTCTTGAGACACGCTGATTCGGTTGATGCTTTATTAATTTACTCTCGGACTTCAGTATACAGATTGCTATGGCTGCAAATTTCTACACCTAAATATCTGAAGCTCATGACGTGTTCCGCAAGCTCATTATCAGTACTCAGCTGGCGATAAATACGTTAGAAAATTACACGAAAATTTTATGAACTACGTGTTAACTATGCGTAATATGTTATGAGTAATAAGTGTTTTAATGATTGATCAATGCTCTTTTAATTTATTTTTATTTTTATTACTTCTTTGGTTTTATTATTTTACAATCGTTTATTTTATACATATCTAAAATAAAAAAATGTTTTATTTTAGATATGTATAAAATTATTCCACTTTATATACCTGTTACTGTAAAAGCCCGCTAGGGCGTTTGTAATGGTAATAAATAAATAAATAAATATTTCGAATTTTTTATTAGACGTAAAATTTCAATTTACGATAAAGACTTGCATGTTTTTTTTATAAAGATAGGTGGAGTTATCAGATACTCAAATAGAAGTAGAACACGACAGGCGGGTGCTGGTTCCGGCGATTAACAACTCCCACACTAGAGACACGTTATTAGCTTAGATGTGATGAATGCTATAACTCTCAAAATAAAAGACATCTCTCTTTAGTCGTGAGGTCATGCCCGATCGAGTGTCGTGGACCACTAATCGCCTACTGCGTAAAATTGTTGTCTCAACTCGTCTTGCAGACCAACGGGCCTAAAGAAAACTGAATCCTATATCTTTTTATGTAAGGGATATTTCTTTATTTTTTATATTTATAGAGTTATCTTTGTGATTGGACATAATTATTCATTTGAAAAAACTAACAAACTTTGTATAAACCGTACTGATTGTTTTGAAATGTCTATCGGTTTCGATACTGTACTGTGTCTTCGCACAATGTGATGTCCGTCTTGACGAAGATACAGAAACCCACAGTACCGATGGACGCTAAAAATAATCAGTGTGGTTTATACAAAGTTTGTTAGAATATTTCTTTATTTATATCTGAAGCCAGATTTCAACAGGAATACAATGACTGAACAAAACGTCATTTTGAATTGCTCAAGATTGGGAATAAAAGGGAGAGAATTTGAATTTTTCGTTCGATCCATTTGATAATTCAAAGCACCCGGAATGCTCTTCTCAATTGAGATAAGAAAAGACATTTATTTTTGGATCAGACATACGCTTGAGATAACTTTAACGACACGTATACACGAATGAGATGTCTCAAATGAATCATCGCCACCTTTGTATTGTAAACGTATTGAAAATCTGAGAGAGATCTAAATGTCTCCCGTGACACATCATATCAGTAGGTGCATGCTATTTCTAGACAGGTGTTAACATAAGTAATGTCTGTTTTTTTTCAGATTTTAAAACGCGCATCAAAAGAAGAACAAATTGGTTATATACTTCAGTCGAAATAAAATTTTGTGCTTTACGAAATATTGTGTTTGCTTTTACGATACATCTATTATTTAATTTAATTACAGGCCTTCAAAATGGAACGTCACGTAGACAAAAGTTAGCCCTTTCGACACTGTCTTTGAATTCTTCGAGTCAAGACCGGATGGTTTTTAAGCCAGAGGCATCGAAGAACTTGTAGATCGGTTGCAAGAAGTTGTAAATAATAAAGGAGAATACATTTGATTCACAAAGTTGTTGTAATTTTTGTTGTTGTGTCCTCTTGTCCACATCATTCCGAAAAAACAGTCACAACTTACGTTAAAACCCAAATGTTTGGTAAAAAATTGTCGGCTTCTGTATTCGGTGGCCAGACATATTTTATTTTGTGTTTCGCTTAATTATGTTGTGAACAAAAATATTACTATTAAAATATATTTTTATGTTATAATTATATAGCAAATTTAATTTTGTATTGCACACACGTCAAGCTAAACCCAAAATCACTATTATATTCCCTTTCATCATCAGGTTAACTTAATAACTTTTTATTTTAAAAATACTTATTTAAAAAAAATGTTCTCGTGTTTGATTAATAAATAAATATTAAGAAATCTTTCTAAATGAAATTAAATAAAAATAAAATTTAAAAAAAATTAAAAAATCTGACACACAGGGCCCTGATGATGGACTCTGCAAAGAGATCCGAAATATCGGAAAGAAAGATAGTATATAGACGACAGAATATCCTAGAAAACTCTAATCGGTTTGTTCTTATATTGCCTTCGTATACTATATCAGTTGCATCGATCGGTACAAATATTTTCCAAAAAGAAAAATCTATATGAAATGTGGAAGAAAAATTTAACATTTAAACGACATGACATTAAAAATAATAACTTAAAATTTCGTATTAAAAACATTTCATGTGTTTTTATTATTAAAAATGGATTTAAAATCAGCCCTCGCTCGAGCGCCGCGGTTTTAATGAAATCTCGCGTTTCCTCGAGATTTACCTTACGATAACTTTCATTTTATTTTTTACATCATGTTAAATGAACGCCGTTAACTATAATATGTGTTTAAAGTATTTTACCAACATAGCAATTCAGTTCACATAGCAATACCTTGGATATGATTTGTCTCCTGCTTCCAGCTCTCTGCTTGTGGTATTTCGTTAATTCGTTCACGCCCCCTAATCGTGCCCACTTCTCGGTTCCTTTATCTAAACATGAATTTGGGAACCCTACGCTTTCCCACCGCCCAGTCTAGTCTAGTTATAGTTCTAGTTCTAGAACATGAAACGGCAGGGTTGGGTTCAATTCAATTCAATTCCTATATGTTTTCAACATCAATGAAATGAAGACGGAAAAAATTCTAGAAAATTCTAGACTGAATTGAAAAATCTTCTATAAAAAACCATTACAATAACGCAATGAAAAAATCTTATCAAAAACAATCTATATCTATATATATATACTTTTATATATACTTTTATATATACTTTTAAATGTTATTACAATACCTTCTTAATTATTAATTTTTATAACTTAATTTAATGTTTCCTTGTGTATATCTTACTTACTTAATTTAATGTCTTAAGTTTTATAACTTAATCTACTGTTTCTTTGTCTATACCTTACTTGTTTAATCTAATGTCTTACTCTAACGATTTCATTAATAATAGATGTATACATATATGACAATGCCCCCACTTTTAAACACGAGAATAAATCCTCATTTAAAAGTGGGTAAGCATGTAATATAAATGTGTATTAATTACATTATATTGAATACACTCTTAAGTTTGTATATTTACCACATAAATTTAATTAAAAAAATTACTTACACGGCATGTTTGTGAGGCGGGCTTCCGCCTCTCCTAACTTACATGAATAAAATGAAATATATTAGTGAATGAGGTAATAACAATTATTATATTATAAAATATTTTACAAAATTGGGTTATGACCGCAAGACACGATTTCGGATATGCTCAGCTTGGCATAACAATGATAGCAATGCCATCTAGGTTGTCCGCAGCTTCTCCCTCATGACTTTAGCTATTTAAGTTCTCCATTTATAGTGGGAGATCGCAGTTTTTATATATCCTATATATGCCTACTTTTTTGCTTCATGCTTCCTTCACAAGATGGTGTATTTTTTAATTTTAGAAAGATGTCCCCGGGAAAGGTCTAGCTATCGGTCCATTAATACCAAAGATAATATTAATAAAAAGAAAAAAATTATAGAAAACTACTATTTTATAAATTATCAACATGTTTCAGGACCAATGGTCCCTTCATCAGGATAACACAAGGATAACATACCCAAAAACAAAAAAAAATACATGAGTTGAATAATAACTAATTAAGAAATAATGTGAAAATAAATTTAAAACGTAACTATTAAATAACTTGCAATAAAAAATTATAATATACTATTATATTTAATTTTCTATTAAAACTTTTTTTAATTTTTCAAATTTCTAATTTATTTAACTGTTCTCCTATGTAAAATTATGTACCTATGTAAAATTTCTAAATCCTTGTTTATCAAAGGAATGGTTTGTTTCCAAAAGATGATTAGATAATTCAGAATAGTTATTGCTATTTAAACATCTTAAGTGCTTCTTAATTCTAATATCAAAATATCTACAAGTTTTACCTGCGTGGATAAAAATTATTGCAATCATTACAAATTAGTTTATTGTCTCCTTTTTTTAAATTTCATCCTTACCCTTGTTATTTAATAAATAATTGTTTAATTTATTATTACTATAGAAAGCTGGTCGCATAGAATTTGGGATGTTTTTAATTATTGAATTTGAAATCTGAGTTTTCTCCAGTGCTTTCCTATATCGACTGTTGGTGGGTAAACAAAAGATTTAAAAAAACTTTTTCTTTTACTTTTTATTTAACATAATATCTAATTTAGCGTTACAAAAATATTAATAGCAATTTGTTTAATAATATTGCATTCAATGTTGAAAATATTTACAGATAAGGGAGCATTAACCAATTTACTGAGCATAGAATGAAACATGTTGATAATAAAAAAAGCTTTTTGTAATTTCTTTTTATTAATTAAAAATATAGTTATCATCAAGTTATTTTGCTGTTATTGAACATAATAGTTTAGGTATCTATATGGACATATGTGTCAGACATAAGCCCATCTCAGTCGAAGTGCTTTTTTCTATGCATCACGGTTCTTTGATTGCAAACTACTTGCCTCCTTTTCAATCCTGGGACCTTGCTTACTACTCATAGTACTTGTTTAGTACTACTACTAGTAATGTCTCGCAGTTAATGGTACATCCATTATTCGACGTCATCACTATGCCTCGAAGGTGTCATGCATGTTTGTTTATTTATCTCTCATCATACAAGTTTGTACAGATATGCTAACCATCAAAAATGTTTTGCGATTTTTTATTTTAATATAAATTTATTTATTAAAATTATTTATCATTTATTTATAAAATATTCTTTTTATTTATTACAACGTGAAATAAATAATTTTGATTGGATTATGCCTGTCTCACTGTTGAAACCGGCATTCTAAAGATTTTACCTCAAGACGCAACAATAAAGTGGCTTAGGAAAATAACTCTCTAAAATCTTAGACCCCTCCTACGTTAAGCATTTTAAGTACTTCGACTATTCGAGATACCAGTACTCTCAATTTATGTTCTCATTTACTCCCATCCTTCGTTCGTATATCCTAATCCCATGTCCCACTCCACTTCCTCCCAACATATGTTGTTACCAAAAATTATCTTATAGATACTTTCACACTTGGCTCGTACCACTAACAATTATCAGCAGAAAGTTCATAACTGGCATAGTTTACACTTTTTTTCATCATATGTACGTTAATTTTAAGATTTGCTGTCAACTTTCCCAAAGATAAATAGAAAAAAAATTAAAAATGAGATAATTTTGAGCTTTACTCGTATTAGCATTTATTTCAATAGATTTAAAGTGGTAGTTATTTATATACTCTATTCAATAGGACATAACAGAGAACATAATGTCTGCGAAATACTGAAACACGTGACTATCGTTAGTTACAACACTTATATACCTGGAAAAGGGCGATAATGTTAAAATTTACATGGGACATTTTTGATACTAAAGGTTTATCGTTGGCACAGAACAATAAGATTACCACACAGCATACTTCGTGAGATACCCTATCTTTATAGTTACTTTCCTAGGATATTCATCGGGCTGAGAGCTCCAAGGCACAATTGTTGCATCTGTCCTGTACGTAAAGTGATTTCTCTGCAACACCGCAGCATCCAACAAATTGCAGATAAAAGCTCGATTTACACAACGATACATCAAGACACCGGCGGCGAGTAAAAAAGCGTAGAAAATAGCTTTTTTATGGCGTCGAACGGAAATTTGACGTGACTTTGAAACATCACCATACAAAAGTGTCATTCGTTTTTATTTCCGTTTATATTCGGGGGTGTATACCTACATATCTGCTATCTACATACATATGTATAATGCCGTTACGGGAACGAACTGCGTCCAAAACTGCGCATTATATAAAGCAGGAGTGTCTAACTCGTAAAATAATTTCAAATTTAAAAAAAAAGAAACCGAACATTTTCGTGGTCGAAACCTCTTATGGGTTACTAGACAAAATAAATTTTATTCAATAAAATAATTTTAATTATAACAGCAATACCAAGTTTGGTATCAATTTTCAAAACAGATTTATTCGATTTTCTTTGTTTTTTTTTTGTCTTAGGGGAAATCGCTGAGCTTTAATTGACAACGCTCGGTAATGTGCCCTGTAGACGGTGTATTTACGATGTATGCATAAATGATGACAATACCACTATTGTAGGCTAAATAAAATGTACGCAAAAATGATGACTACCACCATTGTAGACAAAATACAATGTATATAAATATGTTCATCTTGTAACCATTGCGAACTAAATATAATGTAAGCAAAAATTATAACTTAACAATTATAATTATATCTCAAACACGTGTATAGAATATATTCAACTGATTCGTCTCACCTTACCTCGTGTGTACCTACATCAATGTATCGCTCTCATCAACCATCGTTTGAATTTTATTTCGAGATAATATTATTTTGATAAGTGGAAAATAAAAATTATAGATAAATATTTTTTTCTGCAATATGAGCAAAATGATTTTGTGGTGAGATTATTAAAATAATTAAATAAGTGTAAACTTTGTTTTCTCCGCTTATTTGTTGAAAATACCAACAAATAGGCGGCGAAAACAAAAAAATGATTTTGCTCGTATTGAATAAATTAAAGCGAGTACGGCTATATATTCTTTTATTCATCGCATTTTATTCGATAAAATATTACGCCCTTTTTTAACGTTGCTTCATGACACATATTAGCGGAGAAAACCCCGAAAAGACAACGTTTAAAATGTTTGTTTTTAAAGTGTATATTTTAAACGTTCCTTTCGTGTTTTATTTATTTGCAGGGGAAAACAACGGCTGACACCGATTAGAGTCGGCAACCACCGCGACATTAGAGTCGATCGCCGTCCCGTAGGGAAGCAGCCCGCGGTTGGGAGGCCCGGCGGCTGACACAGGGTGGAAAGGAAGTTTCTTCAATCGCAACTTTTTGTCCCGAGGCCGGGGTCAGCGACCGAAGTACACCTTTGGGGGGCACCTACCTATCCCCGGCGGGAGGGCGAATACTTCCGTCGGGAATGTGTGACACCGGGCGCGCGCCTCCCTGGCCGCGGGCCCGCCACACGACGCGGACAATGCTTTTGGGAATTGTTACTATATATTATTTTATATTTAACATAAAATTAACAATATGATGACATTACATAGGTAAAGATAAAAATGAGCAGCAATAAAAAATGGTTATCAAATCTTTATTAATGCTTAATTAACCACAAATGCTTATTATTATGTAACGAAATAGTAACAGAGATTACGTACAGAATCTTTCGTAATACGTCTAAGACGAAAATAACACAAAAACCTCTAGTACCTTATAAAACAGCCAACAACACTCGTACTATCTACAACATTAGGGAGACGCCTGGAACAGCCTTCGAGGAACAAGTCTGGAGCAGCTTTCGATAAAGCGACGGGAACCTTTTCCTAAGCACTAGAAAGGGAAATAATCTTCCGGAGAATTCTTCTCGAAGTATCGGCATATCGCATATTTAAAGCGGGTCCGATAGTTCCGCGAGTTGAGTTTGTTTTCGGAGCAATAGATATTGAGCGAAATAATCGAGCGAGTTCTTACCTAAGTGGCGAAATAAGTAAATGCGAATACCGTATGCGAGAATTGGATGGAATGTTCTAGCGAATGTTTAACAAGTGTTCCTAGCGATAATAAAGTATTCGTAGACGAGGGATAGCTTACGAAATATTATGATGCTAAGAATAGTGTATTAATTTAATACGTGTTAAGTGACTCTGTGCATTTAATGATTAATTAATCACTAATTAATAAATCGTTACTAAATTTCCAGTGTTTTCATTTGTTTCCTAAACCACGACCCGTGACAATATGTAATGTGACTACCTCGTCTTATCTTACATCGTATCTTACAAATAAATATGTAATATGACTACCCATCGTACCATATAAATAAATAAGTAAGGATAAGATGTGTGGATTCACGGCGCAATATGAATATGTACATAAAAATAAAGTGTACGTCAGTATATGTCTGCGATCTAACGTCTTACTAACACTAAACATAAAGATTCTAAAACGATTATAAATTATTTATATTTTCTTATAGTGCTTGTCCGGTTATCAAAAGTTAGCCAACATGTATATAATATAAATATAAAGTGTAGACTTTTTCTTCGGCATGGGCACACAGCATTGAAGCTAGTATTATGAGGATAAAAATTTTCTCAGCACTAAATATTTTTTTAAATTTCTTTTAAAACAATAGAGACGCGTACACGGAAAAGGTGTTCCATTATTGTTCTTACCATTTTCACGTCCTTACTACGAAAAATTATATTTACTTGCTGGCTCAAACATAATAACTCATTATTTAATTTATTCCACATTAAAATATTTCACGGTCAAGCTCCACCTCACACCCCCTCTACAAGTGAAGCCACGCCCCCACCCGACAGTTGATCCCTTTACATATATAATTATCGGACTAGTTATTGTGCGTCTGTCCTGATGAACATTCACTGATATCGAAACCGATCGATGTTAAAAATAATCAATGTAGTTTAATGCCAGTAATGGATATGCCCAGTCGATCGCCTCGCAATAGCGAAATGATCGGCTCTCGCCGATTGCTTTCTGCTAGTCGGTTGGTGTCGGCAACAGGCTACTGGCTCTACAGGCTGCTGCCCGGCAGTGAGTGTCGGCGATCTATCGCCCATTGCCTGCTACTTTTCGTACGTTTTTATTATTTTTTAAAACTGGCAATGGAAATGTTGCGCACTGCATGCAGCTTTTGGAGCAATTGTCACCGTGTATGCGTTTCAGTTTGCCACATTTCCAACCATAGGTACATTCAAACCGGAAATGAAACGTCAAAAATATACTTGCCTGCAGAAAAAATAAAATTGATGTAAGAAATATGATTGACAATCGATTTATTTATTCTTAATAATAAATATATGTATAACATTTCTTAAAACATTCCTTATTTATGCACAACAATGTCACTAGCCCTCGATCTCAGGGATTAATGCTATTCGAACAAAAAAGTCCTCAGATTATCATTTTGACAAAAAAGTTATGACACGGTGATTAATACATATTAAAACCTTCAGTTAAAATTTTTAAAACGGCAATAAAAATTTCGAGGCTTTAGTTCTAATATTAACTTACTATATTTAGATTTTTTCTGTGTCTGATTAATTAATCTTATTAAAAATAAATAAGACGAAATATTTAGACAGACAGAAAAAAATTATTTTCATAAAAAATATCTGTTTACCACCGGGATGTGAAATCGGAAATTTTCCTTGAATTAACGGGCATATTTAATTTTAACCAACAATTAGTCTTTTATAAATTATACGTCTATTATTTCAATAGTTTTGACTTTATACTTTTACTAGCTGTTTGGACCCGGCGGGTAACATAGGCGACATTCCCCCCCCCTTTTACTCATTCTCCTCTCCGTGATATATTTTCAATGCAAATCTGTACCGTTCGACCGATCCGACTCAAAATTTGGAAACTTATACTTTAGGACCCGGCGGATAAAATAGGCGACATTTCCCCTTTCCCCCTAACCCATCTCCTCCCCCAGATATATTTTCTGTACAAATCTACACCGCTTCACCAATTGGACCCAAATTTTGCATACATGTTCCCGACGGAAAAAATAGGCCATATTCTTCCCTAGATATCCTATAAATTATTTTAATTAGAGGCTTTGCATTACAATGGAACCTTTATTTCCCCCCACAAATTTATTTTTAACTTAATCCTTAATCCTTTCAACGCCAGGTACCAAGAGCTAATTTAATTATAATTTTGCAATTTTAGAACTCAGTTGCATCATATTTAAAGCAAATCGGATGAATTAATAAGAAATTTACGAAATTTGTTTTATTTATCAAGGATCTACGTTCTAAAACTGGAACATCATAATAAATATATTACTCAGATAAAAACGTTTTATTTATAAATAAAATATTCTTTGATTAATATTTGTTTTAATTTATTTTTAACTTGAATTGATTAGAAACTGAAAAATTTATTTGCACATTTGTATTTAAATTCTTTGTATATAGAGGCCGCTATTGAAAATGTGCGTGCACACGATACACCACCGCGCAGTGTGACGGTGCCTACACAAAGCAGACACTGCGGAGAGAACTCGCGGAACGCGCCGACTGTCAAGCCCGGCTGGAAACAATTTACAATCGACGGGCATAAACATGGAAAAAAGAAAAATCTGTCTCCCGCCCCTTTTCAATATCGGGGCTAAAGGTTAACATCGTAAAGTAGCGTCCGATCCGGCACATCTTATTTATTTCGAAAGCCCAGAGGTGGTTGATTTATGCCTTTATACGAATAACGGTAGCGGGATGCTCGTTAGCAATATTGTGCGGAGAAGAAAAGCTTTCGCCGGTGAAACGTTGAAGGTTTTACAATCGTCCGTCATGCGCGGCGACAGCTCAAATTTCTACAACTTTTAGTGTAATTTCTTTATTTCGTTTTTGAGGGATTATATGATAATAAAACCAGGTACCTACCTTACCTTCTTTTTATATAAAACACTTCAATTGTGTAATCTTGTCGATGTGTGTGTAAGTATGTAAAAGATAATAATAAAAGAAAAGAAAAACGAGTGAGTGACAAAACTGAGAAACATTTTTGTTACTAATTCTGATGCTTCACTATTTACATTATTTATTAAAGACAATATTAACAAAAGAAAGGAACGACGAGTTGGTGTTCCAATCTTTAGTTCGAATATCAAAAAAAAATCACCAGATCACCTCTTAGATAAAAGCTATAAATTAAATTAAATTAATTTTCAAATTCCAATAATGAATGATTTCATTTTAAATTCCATAAACAAAAAAATCAAAATAGACGAAAGAATTTTTCAGACGACAACCGATACAAACCATATAATAGAATCAAATCCCGACAGTTGCCTAGTAATTATTCAAATGAACATTAGAAGTTTGCAAAAAAACTTCGACGAATTTCTTAGGCCTCGGGTACGATACGAGCGGCAAGCGGCAGAGCGTCAGAGCGTCAATGCGCCCGAGTAGTAAGGGTCACATTGACGGCACAGTACTGACGTTAGTCATATCGTGGCCGGCTTCCTTCACTACTCGGGTGCCTTGACGCTCTGACGCTCTGCCGCTTGCCGCTCGTATCGTACCCGAGGCCTTACAGTTGTTGCTAATTCTTTAAATAGGCTGGACGTTATAGTGTTAACAGAAACGCACTCGTCACGCGACGTTAACTTTAGCATTCCAAAATATACATACTATGCAACCGATAAATTTATAAATAAAAATAGTGGAACAGGGATTTTTGTTTCAAATATATACACAGTAATAAACTTCGAAGAAATTAAAGTCAAAGATGTTAATATCCTACACTTAAAAATAAAATACAAAGGTAATTTATTTAACATCTTAGCAATATATAGAACGCATCTATCATTAATAACTACCTTTATAGAAGAGTTAAGAAATATATTATTAAAATTAAAACACGAAAATGCCATTATTTTAGGAGATATAAATCTAAATATAGCTGACGACTACTCATGTGATAATAAAGATAATTATTTAAATATGCTAGTGGAATTAAACTTCATGTCATGTGTAAACGGATATACAAGAAATATAAAAAATCAACGACCATCTTGCATTGACCATATACATTGTAACATTCCAGACATAAACAAAATTGTTTCTGGTATCATTCACACTGAAATTACAGATCATTACGCTACTATATTCAAATACAAATACAATTTAATTACAAACCTTCAAGCAACGATTACAGCTCCTCAAACGCAAAACATACAACTAATAAAATTAAATGATAATCTTATAAACAATTTAAACTCTGAGAAATGGACTCACCTATACAGTAGTAATGATGTCAATGAATGTTGTAACATATTTGATGACACACTATCTAAATATATCGACGCTGCAAAATACTCTTTACCCAAATACAAGTCCTCGAAATACAAACCAATAAAACCCTGGATTACTCACGGTCTAATAGTATCAATAAGATACAAAGAAACTAATAAAAAAATATAAAAAGCAACCAAATAACGAGCAACTTAATACATATATAAAAGCTTACAAAAAAAACTTTCATTTCTAATAAAAACTACCAAAGAAAATTATTATAAAAAAAAATTAGAGTCTGCAAAAAACGATAATAAGAGAGTATAGAAAATAATCAATGAGATAATTGATAAAAAACAATAAAAAAAAGAAAATATAAGTATCCTCTCACACGAAAACACTAAGATAAACTGCTCAGAAAATCCCCGTGAAGCGGCGGATATTTTTAATAATTTCTTTGCCAACGTCGGTTAAAATTTGGCAAAAAAAAATTACAAACCCACAGATCACTGACACATCAATTCTAAAAACAACATATACAGAGAATTGGAAAAATTCTTACCTACCACGATTGAAGAAATTGAACAAATTATTACATCTTTAAAAAGTGGATCAGCACCAGGCTATGACGGATACACGGGGAATATCTTAAAATTTATCAAAAAACAAATATCTAAACCTCTAATGCATATAATAAACCTAAGTTGCTTGTTGGCCTTGTGGTTAGGACACTCGCCTCGTGATCGAATGGTCGCGGGTTCGAACCTCACTCCAGACTAGCAAGTTAGTCCTATTTTCATAGCACAAGCGTTTAGCTTAGTTTGAAAATAGTAAGAATATTGATGTCACACGTATTCCGTGTTCACATCTCTATTTAAAAAAAAAAAAAAAAAAAAGTATAGAAACTGGAATTTTTCCGTCAAACTATAAACGAGCCATTATCTCTCCTATATTTAAATCGGGCAATCCGGAGGAAACTACTAACTACAGACCAATATCTCTTATATCAAATTTTGGAAAAATTATAGAAAAAATCGTTAAAAAAAGAATATTTCACATTCTCAAAATAAACAAAATAATCCATAATAACCAATTTGGTTTCATGGAAAATAAAAATACGCAAGAGGCAATAGCTCAATCAAAAAATACTGTCCAAGAATCGCTAGACAAATCTTTTAAATGTATTGGTATTTTCGTGGACCTAAGAAAGGCTTTTGACAGTGTCTCACATAATAAACTAATATTAAAATTAAAATCTGTTGGTATAAAAGGTACAGCTCTAAGCTGGTTTCAAAGTTATCTACATGAAAGACAACAATGTGTAAAAATTAATGAAACTCTAAGTCAACCCCTAACCAGCGACTTCGGTATACCCCAGGGGACAGTTCTAGGCCCATTGCTATTTATAATTTACGTTAACGACATCTTCAACCTAAAACTGAACGGAAAAATAATATCATACGCTGACGATACTGCGATCATCACGAAAGGAAGCGACTGGGACACAGTTAATACACAAGCGAACAATGACATAAGTACACTAAAATTATGGTTTGACAACAAATTACTCTCCTTAAATTCCGACAAAACTTACTTTATTCCTTTTTCAATAAAAAAACCGACAATTCCTTCGAATTTACAAATTATTGTACATGACACCAACTGCAAAAAACTAACTGCAATGACAAATGCTCAACCCTAGAATCTAAAAGAGAACTAAAATACCTTGGTGTAATAATAGACCAACACCTAAAATGGCACAGCCACATTAGCGAGTTGGTCAAAAGAATAAGGAAATGCATATATTGCGTAACACACTAACCATAGATAATTTAAAAATGGTTTATTACGCTTCTGTCCATACACTACTCCAATATGGAATCATTGGATGGGGAGGGGCGTATAATAACATCATAAACACAGTGAAAGTAATCCAAACATCAATTATAAAAGTAATATTAAAAAAAAGAAAAACCTTCTCTACACAATTACTTTTCTCTAAATTCCAAGTTCCAAAAGTAGAGAATGTTTACAAAAAACGTCAATTATACAACTAATTATAGAAAACATAACTGCTAAATTTGAAGAAAACACATCATTAAGATTCAAAAATAATTTTAAAATCCCAAAATATAATACCAAACTGTGTCAACAAAACTACATATACTTGGGCATAAAAAACTTCAATAACCTACCTACTTACAACTATTAAAGAAAAAAATAAACCAACACTTTGGATCGATACAATTTGACAATGCATAACAAGACATATAGCTAAGGAACAAATAAGCCAAATCCAAAATAAACTAAAAGCCCCTCACCAAGCACATGAGCAAGTCTCATTTTTGGAGAGGCAAAGCAATAAAATAAAATGTATCTAAGTAGATTGTAATAGACAAATGTATTATGATTTAAATGTAGTTTTAGTATTAAATAAATTTTTTTTTTTTTTTTTAATAAGTTATTCACAAATTGTAAACACTGACGGATGGGCCGGTATCTACTTATCTATGCAGGGCTGTGTTAAATATTATTTTAATTATTAAAAAGCATTAAAAAGGTATGAAAAATATATTTTGTAAATTTCTCATGCGACTCTTCTCGTATGGTAGAGCATTCGATGTCGTGTTGGAGATTCATCAGATTTGTCCATCGGACTACATCGGTCCGATGGGTTCTCTCGACGTGCCCTGCACCTCCAGTCTCTCCGTGACGTGTCAGAAGCAATCCAGAATGTGAAGTAATTCAGTATTGTGGGCGATAGACGTTGCTCAATATTTATTACTTGTAAAATCGAGCTGTTCCATGAACTGCCCGGGGGCTCACAGAATACGCCGCCAGCAGCCTAACTGTTTCTGATAAAAATGAGTAAACTACGGATTCAATTTACAGACAGAAAAGCAAAAATGAATAATGCGATTTCAACCGTATGCGTATGCTGGGTACGTTGACCAGACAAAAGAAACCAGCAATGTAGCTTTCTAACTTTCTATGAAATTACAGTAGGAGACGGCAATATTTCCATAAAAATGAAATAATTTATATGAAACATGTAAGGTTTTATCATCCCCCTATCTTTATTATAACTGGATAGTTTCTATATATAAATCTGATAATATTTCATTGTTTTATTGTTCACTCTCTAATTTGTTGCATCATAAAGTGTTTTATTCGATTAATTTTCTGTGTATATTTTATATTCTGGTAGAATATTATGATATGATAGGAATATTAGGAAGGTGATACCTACGTATTTTATTCCGATTTATTACATAGAAATTCAACCAAAGTACAGCTTATTTTTATGTACTGACTGCACGCCACTTGTAGAGTGCATTTGTATATATTTATATATAATTATATAATTTAAAAAATTATTAAATATAATATTTATAAATAATTTATTTAATTGATTTGAGATTTCGATAGTTTTGTGGTAACAAATCTGTTTTATTTTCTAATTGATAATGCAATAATTGAAATTCATTCTTGCTGAATATGTTTAATTAAAATAAAATAATATTAATATTTCTTTTTCGATGTGTCTTATAAGTATTCTATTCATAACATGTTGAAAATCTTATTATTGAAATATTATTTTCTGTTTAAAGTACTTCTTACCATATAAATAAATGATTAAATGCGTACTTAAGTAGGTGCAGCAGTGGCCGCGGTGAGACGGATGGAATGTTTGTAGGGAACCCTATATTTTGATATTTTATGATCTTATAAAGAACAGAAGAGATGCTGTAAAATACATTTCATTGGTTATGAAAAAACAAATTTATCACCAGTATAATCTATTTAATAGCATCATATTTTACATGTCATTTATAATATTCTGAATGGGCACCGAGAGGCGCTTCAGTAGTTAATCTGGACAGAGATTGGATACTCGATTTATGACATTAGACACAAGTATTAAAAATACTGAAGAAAAAATCATGACGTGCTTTAGGCGTAGTAAATAAATTATGTTACTTTTATCACCATTTTTCCTATAAATTTGTAGAAAAAATGGTTTTGGAAGGGATAAATAAAATCTAGAATTCAGTACATTTGATTAGTAATCTTCGGTAACTGCGTTGAAAACATATTTTTTTGTAAATTGCTGCCTTTGCTTTTATACCCCATACACCTATATTATAATATATGCTGTGCTGTTCGGATGCACCGAATTGAAGACCACTCTCATTAGTAGTCTAGAAATGTTGCAACAACGTTTCGTTCGAAACGTCCTGTAGATCCACTGGACCGACCATGTATCCAATATTGCAATTCTACATCCGCTACAAGTGAAGGCCTATCCAGGATATGATCTTGGAGGCAAGACTAAGGTGGACTGGACACGTAATACGCACGGGCGATCACAGATGTCATAAACCTACTTGTTATATAACGGCAAGGTAGTGGGCAGAAGAATCGGTACAAGGATTGTTTCCGGGAATCATTAAATGTGTGGGGAGCCTCCGAGGGCTAACATCAAATGACTTTCTTAGTGGGAAGTGAACAAATCTCTGCTCTAGGGCTGCTGATGGTATCGCTGCGGCTGGACACGAATGAAACGATTGAGTATCAACGAGATTAGCTTCACATGTGCCGTCTGAACGAGAAGATATGCTTATTGAATCGAGTTTTCTCTCAGTGAAGAGAAGAGAATATGCGAAAATTAATTTAGAACGGTAAGGAGATACTAAAGCTAAGCATTCTTAGGTATATTCTTTGTATTTTTTCAAGTTTTTCAATATGTGTATTATGGTAGGGATTCCAAGTGCTGGATGCATTGACGCTACTTAATTTTTAACTTACTTTTTATATACAGGTACGTAATTTCAAACAATCAGTTAATAACCCACCATGGAAAAATTAATCGGAGAAATTACGTGGTTCGGAAATAAAGGCTTTCATTAAAAAAACTGCCCAGTTCCCGGAAGGGCTGGAGCAAGGCGGAAGCGCTAATTGACACCAAGGAATATATCCTGCAATTTTCAAATTTGGCCATCGGCCATCTTGAGGTTAATTATTTCGAAAAAAGGAAGTGAAAATTTTGTATTTTTATTTATTTTGTATGAAATTAAACTTTGCACTCGCGTCGTGGAGATCTAGTGGTAACCTTCGGCTTCAGTGCTGGTCATGGTGCTCTGCGCACAAAATGCAGTAAACAGTGAAAGACAGCTAACTCCGCGCGTGCTCCGTATCGACTCTTATTCCAAGATGTTGAGAAAACAGCGCCTGGCACTTGAACCATTTCTTTTTTTAATTGCATTTTCCTGCCGACCTGCATTTGTTAAATTCTTTGAATATCCATTTCTCGTTTCCCATAACGTTTTGTTAAAAAATATTTTGTTACTATTGATTACAGTTACCATTAACAATCATTCAGATAAAGTCAGATATACTAAACATAAATGTTTAAAATATTTATTTATTAACTGAATTATTTAGTGAGTAGGTGCCTACATTCTCTAAAAAATGCGAACAAAAATTCAAAGTTCATATTTATGAAGTTGTAAAAATGAGAAAAAATCTAATTTATATGACTTTAAATAATATTGAAAAATAAGTCGTTTGAGTTTCTACAATAACTGTACTTTTAGAAAAAAAAGTTTTCGTACCTACATAATTAATTTTCAAAATGAAATCGTTACTTTAAATACTTAAATAATGTTCCAGTTTCCTTTCAACTTCATGTACAGATAAGGGCTATATACTCACACGGTGCACATTAGTAATCGAGGCACCTAGTGCCAGCACCGGCCCGAGCAAACTTGGCGCCCTAGGCGACAGGCTGGAACGGCGCCCTTTTAAAAAAATTCACAGCTAAATAAAACATTGATGTAGATAGATTAACTGTGTAATTTCTCATCAAATGATTAGAATACAAATATGATTTACTTACATAAAGCAGAGTGCGTCCAACTTCCTTTTGGTGACAACTTTTAAAAGAACTCTAAACAGATCCATTAAAATAAACACTAAATAAAGTTATATAATTTAACCCATAAAAAAAAGTTATCATTATAAATTCTTTAAACACAAGTAAAAGATCTGTAAGCAGAATTTTTCATTTGATGTAGGTAATCCAAACTTATCCAAACCTCTTCTCTGTATAGGATGGATGCTTCTATACCGTTTTATTATAATTGTATCGGACAGGTAGAATTATGACGACGGGATGATGATGATGATGATGACCCGTCTGATATGACGATGTGATGATGATGATGACCCGTCTGAAGTCATGAATGTTGGCCCTTACGGAGGGCTCAGGTCCGTTGTATGGGCCCACCTCGCCTCCAAGCGGATAGTCGGCGCGGGCACTGAGCCGGCGATATGTGACATCTCCGACGGAGGGCGTTGGAAAAATTCCACGAAGAAATTACATTTTTGGTCTTATCTTGTAAAGTGTTGAAATATTTGAAATACTTAAGAAAATGAAATATTTAAGTTTGATGAAATATTTAATGAAATATTTAATGAAATATTTAAGAATTAGATAAGACATTTGTAAATGTAATACTGAATAAAATTGATGTTTCGTGGTCTTGATATACAGGGAAAGCTCGCGCGATGGGAATAAAATCATTTTTAAATCGCGCGGAGCGCCGCGGACTATCATAGAATGGCCGCTATTTTGATGGAATTTATGTAAATGTCCTGCCTCGAAGAGGCGAGGAAGTAAAAATACATAAGTATTTAAATGTGCCAAATGAGTCCTTTGTGTGGTATTGTAAAGTAGAAATTAAAATAAAAAATGTTTAAATTGAGAGTAAAATATCTCGCGTGGGCCCTAATAAACTCGCTTGACCGCGCCGCCTGTATGTATACAGCCCGCGCGGGTAATGGAAAAAACCCGGCGCCATAGTGGCGCCGTGCGGCTGGAGTCGAGGGCCATAGCGAATATTTTTGAACTCTGATTACGGACGTTACAGACATCCCAGCGAGCTGAAACATTTTTTATTGTGTTCCTCATGTGAACATCTATGGGAATGATATCTTTTTGCGTGTTTGAAAGTTAGCTAGTGCGCTTTATTGGTGGTGACATACTTTGTCTGCCCATTACGCAATTAATATCTATCCGACATACTTGAAAATATCACCGAAGGATGCGCTTGGTTGAGATCTATCTAATGGTATAACTTAGAATCTCGTAAAATCATGTTTACTATTTTTAACCGAATTAAATGTAAATTAATTCTTGAAAATGCCGCGGTAAATCGGCATATTTTGTTGAATAACTAGGTAAATTCACTCTTGCGGTTCCAGTAAACGACATCATCCTATGGGCAAGACATAGATTGGTATAGATGATGTGTTAAAATCCCCGGGGGGGTGGCGTTTAATTTGCTATCGATTAAAATATTTAATTTTAATCCGCGAATCGGCACGGGAGGCCGACATTTTGCTCTCCGAGCGCCCGGTGAATCGAGCGCGCTGATTGGTCAGCGGCGCGTGTCAGGGGGAAGCTTTCCGCACTGTATAAATACTGCGCCGGGCGGGCGAGTGCTCACTACTGCTACTTCTGCTGGGAGCCTCTGCCGAGTACGCCTACTGGAACATTTATTCTGCGTTTTACTTCACACCCTGCTTGACCCCTGCTTTTCTTCTTTGGATTTGGACTCTGGATTTTCTACTGACTTCTGCATTTGGACTTGGCTACGATTTTGGATTTATTGGACTTGTTTTTACCACCTGAGGCGACGACTTGGCTCGGATTCTGGACTTGGAAAATTTTCTGCGCTCTACACTCCCGGCCTGCTAGTACATCGGGGCTTCGGAAGCGAACTCAGCGGACCGCACCTGTTATTTAATTGTTTCCGTGGGGAACAATAATGACTTCACCCAAGTGTGATTATTCAGGAACCTAGCCTTTGGAGCGCCTATTTTTATATATATATATCTATTTTTATATAGAAACTTTCATTCGGTGAAAACCGAATGAAAGCAAATTTAATTCTGAAGTGTATCATTTCGGAACGTTTATTTTCAATGCACTCGATAGCGGCACTTGTGCTCTATCAATTGCGATGTTCACATGTAAAATTAGTCAACGAATTGCAGAGCAGCATAAAAAATATAAAAAACGGCAAAAAACCCCCTCCAAAACGTGGAAACGCAATTCGGAACAAAAATTTGCTGTAGACCTGATGCACACTATTACGCGCTATGTATAAGAAGTTGTCGTAACTCGCTACGATTTTATTAACCGAATTTAAAAAAAACAGAAAATTTCGATTTTGGGTGGATATCAAAAAAAGCGGCCGCGCGTTCGAACCATTCGACCGATTTGCGTTGTCGCGTCGCTACCCGTTCGCTATGCCGGTGCCGCCCCCAAATACGAGCGCCCTAGGCCATTGTTTGCCTATATGAACGGGCCGGCCCTGCGTAGTGCCCAAAAAAATACAAGAAAAAAGAGTCCAAGACGAAGAAGCGAATCCTTGTCGAACATTAAAATGTTTTTCACGATACGTTTAATAATTCTTTGTTTTATTATTCTTTAGTTTTATAAAAAAAACTACTCCGCAACGTACAAAATGATTGGTGATTTTTGATTGGTAGGTGCCTACCTTTTATTTTGGCCAGATAGCTGCTAGGGATGGGCGTTGAATGGACGGACTAGTTGAAATCAACCGTTGACGTTGCATCGACGCGTCGACCGTTTACGTTTATCGCATGGACTAGTTGATTTCGTAGACGGTGGACAGCGGACGCCGTGGTCGGTGGACGATTCGAGATTAACGCAATGCAAAGCAACGAGCGAGAGCAAAACGTCTCCGTTTATTTCTCTCTCATCTCTCGCTGTCGACTTGTAGATGCCATAGACGTCATAGACGGCTCGACGGGTAATTTCATTTCAACTCTAAAGTACACTACCATAGAGTGCAGATCTGTGTACACGAACTATGACTAGAGATTTGAAATTTGAATACATGCGTAGCGCGAGATAGGCTTAATAAGCTATTATCTATTATTTTTTACTTGATTTTTTGTGATGTCACGTGCGACGATTCGGTGAATTCCCAATTTTACGCCGTATAAAATAAAACAATTCTGTTTAATTATTTTATTTTTTATTGAACTATTATTAATTAATAGGCCGGCTAGATATTTTTCTAAAATCAATATTTTATTCGATCGATCTCGACTTCTTATATATTTACCTGAAAAGGGATGCTAAAATTTAATTATTGTGTTATTTCCTTACTTTTCAACTTTAGCATATAAATGATAAACAAACTTGTAGGGAATAAAATTTTCTATACCTAACTATGGTCCTTATTCAGGAGTCCAACATTAATTATTGTATATGTAATATAATCTTGAATTTAGGTTTAATTAATTTTTATTATAAATTCCCTATTTTCAACTTTATAGATAAAAAAATAAATCTATTATAATTTTGTTTACACCACTTTTTATTGGTTTTTTACATGTTTCGGGAACAATGTTCCTTTTCTCAAATTGAGCCTTAAACTAAAGTTGACAAATAATACAGATATATTTATTTATTAATAATGTCACCACAAAGTGAAAGTCTGACTTTGAAAGATGTATTCTTCAATAAATTTCTAGATAACATCTCAAATGTAAAGTATTTTTAAATTATGTATTTATTTATAAATTTATAGATAATAAATAAATGTAAAGGTTTTTATCATTTTATTTAACTTGTATTGAAACGAATGAATTTTTCGTAATCGATTTGAGTTAGTGTAGTGATAGTCCAACGTTTTACAAAAAATAATACTCATAATCAAGGCAGGAATATAGTCCTGCTAGGTTATTATTGTTTTCCAAATAACCCTTTACACATGTAATAATGTGTATCTAATATATTTTTTTATACACATGTAGCGGTACCTGTTGAACCCTGTGCCATGTACCTATCGCCCGACCCAGAGTTTTGTTTATATTAACATAATAAAAATCTCCGCGATATAAACAAAAGGGTCGAGCTAGGGACTTGGCGACACCACACCAGTCGGGCCACTGCCGTAACACCAGGCAGATCTCCGCGCGTCATCTATTTCTTTGTTCGTCATTACATAAAATATTACTTGTACACTTTAACTTGCTTCCGGGGCCTATCTCCGGGAAGAAATAAACAGTAACGGCATATCGCTCTTTCATTCCATCGACCTACGAATATACCCAACACACACATTGCTTTGTACTTTATATTTTTAATTTTTATACTCATATTTTAATGCTTGTACCCGATACTTTCACTGCTTATATATGTAGTTTATATTTATATTTTACTGCTTACACCTGATATTGTTGTGTATACCTACTTCTTTCTTTATTATATATAGAAAGAAGTATATAAAACAATATGTAAAAGCCTATAAACAAATAAATAATAAAATATTTCTTTTTACATATAAGCACAAGTAGCGGTTTTACTTTCCCCGAAACTATATTCCTTCGAACTTCTTTAAATTTTAAAAATTAACGTAATAAAAATAACCAACGGTTGTGCCGTCGAGCAGCGTCGCGTCAAACCGTAGACAGTTGACTATCGTCCCGATGTTTAGATAAACGTCCGCGTAACGAAGTTGACGCGTCAACTAGTTGACAAATTCAACTAGTTGATCGTCTCGTCGATGGATGGACGTGGACGGTCTCGTTTCGTCGACGGTAAATACGTCGACGACCCATCCCTAATAGCTGCTAAACTCCGCGTACAGTCTGCGTACTGTGCTGCGCGGTGGACTGAGCGAGAGGGCAAGCAATAAACTTCAAATCGTGGGGTCAAGAAATTATTGAAAAATTCGACCGCAATTAAAATTTACAAAAAAAGATGGACTAAAATTGTGAGCCAAATAAGGTCTGCAATACCTCTCGTGCGGGAGTTGACTATTTTTCGTAATAGCGCAAAATGAAGTGAATTAAATTAATATTCAAAAACATTTAAAGTCATTTTTGAACGTCCTGTGCTTCAACAGCGGACCTACATGTTTGGAAGCTTCAACTATTGTGAAGACAGCCTTTGATTTTAATTACAATCGCTTTACTGAATTATCATTTATATTATGATTACGCTAAATCTGCATCGAGTAAGGCGTTTTTTTCCATTGCCAGCAATAAAAAAATACAAATCTTATGATTTTTTTTTAAGAAAATAGGTGTAATGAACATTTTAATATAATATAATTTGTAGAAATATTATACATATTATGACGTCACGTATCCGCGCGTATTCCACTTTGCCCCGGTTTCTACGTTTCAAACCTACCTCACCGGGAATTGCTATTTTGAACAACACGTGAACGTACGCTCTTATCTATGTTGGGCGATACTCGTTATCTTTGCTTTTACGTCGCATCATTTTGAGTTCGAAGTAGGGATGGGTAAATGAAAAAAAAAATCGATATATATCGAATCGATATTTTTAAAAAGTATCGAAAATAATCGATATACATTGCGAAAAATATATCGATATATCGATATTATTTTTTGAAAAATGTAAGGGGAATAAGCTTTTGGCGACCAAAAAAAAAAAGGTCACCGGAAAAATATATCGATTATCCGAGAAAAAAATATCGATGACAAAAAAAGGTCGCCAGAAAAAAGTAAAAAAGATACCCAAAAAAAGGTCGCCAAAAAAATATCGGTTATCCCAGAAAAAAATATCGATATATATATATCGCGAAAAAATATATCGATTACCTATCCCTATTTCGAAGCGATAAAGAGACGGTCAAAATGTAGCAGATAATCATTCTGAGGGCCCATATTAGTAAAGTACAATTAAAATTATAAGAATGGTTAGGTAGCTATCTATGAAATAGAAGCCTTTCGGTAAAGATAAACTTATCGTTATCAGAAGAATTAATTGCTTTGAGTGGAATCCCGCAGGGTTCAAACCTTGGACCAATCTTGTTCATCATTTTTATAAATGACATTGCTGACATTTTTGATGACGTACAATTTCTGATTTTTGCCGATGACTTGAAAATATTTAGATCAGTGAAAAGTGTGTCCGATTCCCTGTTCAAATGGTGTACCAACAATCAACTTTATCTAAATATCTCCAAGTGTCAATCTATTAGTTTCACAAAAAAAGCATCTTGTTAAATTCCCCTACAAAATTAATGATGTAAACCTTGTATTAGTTATGGAGATAAGTGATCTGGGAGTAATTTTTGTCACTAAATTATCATTTATTCCCCACATTAACTTGATAACTAATAAAGGTCTCAAAATGTTGGGATTTGTTATAAGAACTGCACAAAACTTTACAGACCTGCGCACTTATAAAGTCCTTTACACTTCTCTTGTCAGACCTCAGGTTGAATATAACTCGATCATTTGGTCGCCTCACTATGTTAATCATTCAACGGCAGTTGAACGAATCCAAAAAAATTCTTAAGATTTATTAATTACAAATTAAATATACGCTTGGAAGATATCAGTTATGAATATCTCTTTAGTTATTTACAACTATTAAACTTGTCTGTGAGACGTACCGTGACAGACCTAATATTTCTGTATAGGATCATAAATAGCATGATTGATTGCCCCCAGATTGTTAGTCTGATCGACTTATATGCCTCATCGAGGTCATCAAGACACAGCGCATTATTCTATTATAGTGGAAATGTCAGAACTAATGCATTCGCAAACTCTGTAATCCCCAGATTACACTCAATAGGGAATGAACATGCAGAGGCGGCTGACATTTTTGCTGATACTATAACTGTGTATAGGACAAAGCTGATACAATTCTTTACATTTCAACGAAATGGATATGGATAATAAAATTTTCTTTTTGTTCTTACTACTTAAACTTCTCTTTTAATTTACACAAATCTATAAGATGTTCTTGAAACTTTTTAACTGCAAACTATTTCTTCTTCTTCTTAATACTTACAATAATTTCTTTTTACTACTTAAACTTCTCTTTTTAATTTACACAAATCTATAAATCGTACTTGAATATTTTTGCAAATATTCTAGTACGATTTATAGATGCAATGTATTTCTTCTTCTTCTATTCTTACTATCTACAATCATTTTTTTATCACTACTTTAACTTCTTTCTAATTTCTAATTTCTAATTAGACTAACTAATTTCTTCTTCTTCTATTCTTACTACTTACAATAATTTTTTTCTCACTACTTTAACTTCTCTTTTTATTTTATCTGAATTTTTATTTGAATCTTTATAACTGCAATTTACACTAATCTAAATTTTACACAAATCTATTATATGCACTTAAATCTTTAACAGCAATCTAAATTTACACAATTCTATTATATGTACTTGTACCTTTTTACTGTATTATTATTTTATATGTCTTATGTTATTTGAAGAAAAATTATATTCTGTATATTTGTTGAATAAATAAATAAATAAATAAATAAAATTAACTTATTCTGATGCGATAGTATTAGTAAATCATTTCGCAGCTGGTGGTCGTGTTTAATTTTTTTTTGTATGAACAGGGCCCGCGCACGCGGATGCGTAAAAAAAATGTGCCAATAAGCTGGCGGGGCGTGAGACGTCCAATATCACTCATTTTTATCGGGAATTGGAGGAATGCCCGATCTTCTGGAATCTCCTGTAAATGTCCCAAGACGTTCGGAACTTTTAATCTTAGCTGTGGATAACTTATCATTTGGCGCTTTCGGACAAGTATAACCTCAAATTACCAGGACCCACAAGTAATATTTAAATACTTCTATTTCTACAATGCAACGGGATAATAGCAATCTACGATGGATCGTCACGTTCACTTTAAACTTTAGTATAAAAATTTCAGTTCGATTGACTAAATTCTTTATTTTCTTTTAAAATAACCAAGCGGGGCCATCAAATATCATTATTGCCACCCCTATACTATTATATGTTGTATAATAACTTAAAGTGCCATACAATTTTTCTTTTTTTTTCTTTGATGAACTGAATTAATTTTAAATTTATATTTTGTGCAATCTGGCCTAACCTAACTTTAACCCTGCATTTTGTAAATCTGTGAGAGAAATTTGTCTGGTATTTAAATAAACCTATATAATTTTTGTCAACATACAGCATACCTACTATTTATTTTCACAATATACCCTTATGTCCTATCTGGTCTCCACAAAGTAATATAATTCTTGTCTAAAATTGTAGCTACTTAATTATTTTTTTATTATCGAATAAACCTTTCTTATGCATATATAACCTTCCGACTAGCCTGTGAATGGAGTTGCCTGTAAGTCCGAGGGGTATTCTTAATAAGTAGAATAGCTCGCCGGCAGAAAGATGCAAAATTGTAATTGGCCTTGCAAGAAAATGAAATGTGGTGTATAAAAGCAGAGGACTATTCGGTACTGTGATGGCAAAAGGTTATATCTGTCACAGACACTATTTTACAGTAGAGCAAAAAGAAAGTTCCAAAATCGTTTGGGCAGGGTATTATAAAAGATAATTACTAATTACAAGTATCTTATATCAAAAGAAACATAATTTATATCTCAACACAATGGTTATTTTTGTTTTTTTTATTACATTGTATTTTTATTGTTATATAACATTCTAAGATATATTCTTTTGCCATTCTTCACATATATTATCTTTTCCACAACTCTTCACATATATTATCATCACATATATTACCACTATCCCTTTGCCACAAAAATAGATCAAATAAAACCAAGTGAATTTTAAGAATAGCGCGTTTTTATTGCACAAACGTAGTTATATAAAATATTATAAAACTATCTATAGATATTAAACATAAAAAATGATAATATCTATTTACAATAAAATATTAGTCAATCTTCATCAGAACTAAGAAGATCAGCATGAATATCGTTTATTCGGGAATTATAAGGGGGTTTTTAAGGGAGAGAGAAAACTTGGAAGGAACAACTTTTAATAGATCCATCAAGTCCTCGTATTTTTGAACCGTAATTGGTAATTTACTCTTGTATTTGAGCATAAATGTGCTTGCAGTAACATTTATACGTACAGACGTGTGACGAATAACATCCAACAGCCGAAACACTGGCTGTTTTATAGTCAGAGATAGACTTATTGTGGTTTTATTTGCTTCAACCAAAATATATCTGCTCTTGGCCAATTCAACGGCTTCTCCATTCATTTATGTTAAACGTCGCACATAAGGTGAATGGTTTTGGGAATACAAGGACTTGAAGGAAAAGATATCTTCTGTTTTTAATTCTGCTACCTTCACGGATTTGCCATTTGAGATTGGACCAATCTCGAGGGACGTATGTAGTGATATCTTCTTGAAACTCGGTGAATGTTTGAGTTACCTATCCTTTTGCCACATCAAATAATATACTACATATTTGGAACATTTTTTGGAAGAAACTTAAAATTGACAAAAAACTGCATCTATAACCATTTGCCATCACAGTACCGAATTAAAGAGTAAGGTAATTATTACGGTCGTTAGACATATTTAAGTGTTGAATAAACCGAATAATTATACGAACCGAATTTTATACGCTATTTCGCTGAAGTCTTATTCAGCTTCATCAGGATTTTCATCCAATTACAGCGGAGGTATTGGCCGTACTGATTATTTCTTCCGAGGTCGTAAATATAAGTACTTGGTTATGGAATGTTCACTTCTTTTATGATAGAGATCGCCAGTGTGCAATATGTATTAATTACATCTTCGGGCTTTTTTGCGACGTCTCTTAAAGGTGGAATCAAAGTCGTGAGAACAGGGCGCGAAATTCTTGATAATTTATAAGTGTCATCTCTATTGAAATTAGGATGTTTGTATATTTCAATGGACTCTCTCACTAACCTAGGTATATGGCGTGGTTCTGTTGATGAGATTTTTGTCGTGTCAAATTTGATAAATGACTGAGATTCTTTTTGCATGCATGTTCGCAGATCGCCGATTTTTTAAATTTAATTGCCCCAATATGTTTCTTCAAACGTTTAGTGATATTGCGTTTGGTTTGTCCTATGTAGAACTCTCCACAATCGCATGGAATTCTGTAAACGCCTGGAGACTCAAAATGTGTGTTGTCCTTCACACTACCTAAGATACGTGAGATCGAACTGTGGGGGCTGAGAATTGTTTTTATGGTTAATTTCAGCAAATACGACTGATTTTGCCAGGAAGATCTCTGATGTAAGGTAAGTATGCTTTATTCCTTGGGATATCACATACATTGGATCTTTTTCGTGGGATCCTTACATGCGAAGAGTATCCATTAGGCACGAGTGCGTCTTGCACTATTTTTTTTCGAAACAATGTTTTCTCTGTCGCAAATTCTGTTCGCCAATAATTATAAAGATAATTCCGTCTTCATAGCCATATGTCTAATAATTTTATAATTACAAAATGTCATTTTGCACACTGGCGATACACTAGTTGCCTCAATGTACACAGCTTCGCGAATTTAACAGCTTACAAATTTAATTCAACCGCAAGAACTTGGTCTACCGATGGTTCGGTCTAGAATTCGTGTAGACGTAGAATGAATGAGTCGTATATTGTAAAAATGAAAAATGTAAAAATCGGTCTAGAATTCGTGTAGATGTAGAATGAATGAGTCGAATATTGTAAAAATGAACAAAATGATATAATAGAATTATTAAAGAATTGGCCTCCGGCTAAAACGTCCAATCATCGAAAACGACTTTTCGAATAGCCAGTTTTGAATTGAAATGAGCCTAAATGTATGAAATTATTCAAATGCAGGTACGATTTTCTATTACATAGCAACTGCAAATCGAATGCAAATAGCATACTACCATCTCCTCTATGATCGTAATTACTATAAATCTTAACACGTGTAATGTAATCTTAGAATAAAACTTACATAAACGGTGCTAACGTCCTGAAAATAATTTATATTAAAGAAAAATATCTTCTATATTAAAACTAGTGTTTCAAACCCATCCAAGGACAGGTACGAAAGACTTACAGTTCATAAATAAAATGCAGTACTTCGATCGAAAGTAACGACAATAATCTATAAAATCTACTTACTCGCGACATATTTCTGTCATAACACATAAATATATTATTATATACGTAAGGTATAAAAACAAAGGTAGCAATATCCAAAAATTAAAAAATATTTTGAATAACCGAGAATTACTTATTTAAAATGTACCTACTGAATTCTAGATTTTACTTATCTATCTCTTCTAAAAACATGTTTCCTATAAATTTATAGACTATGTTATGCTCTCTATAAAATCTTGAATTCAGTACTTTATAAATTAATACTTTTCTATGACTGCATTAATTTTTTTTGGACATTGCTGCTTTTCTTTTATACCATATTATAATGAATTTGCATAATATTTTTATTTTTAATCTCCATCAAAATTCTTCGAAGTAAATTGCATATTTTAAATGTTTATTATTTATGAAAATTAATGAATATTTAAACTACAATTGTTACACACAAAATACCTTCCTGTACCGGCCTCTAGATTCGTCTACGTGTGTATGAATTTTATTGTTTTTACTTTTTTCCCTTTGGATACAATATTAACTGAGTTGGAATTTCTTCAATTTTTGATCAATTTAATGCGGTTTATTCTGTCTAAAGAACTTAGCAACGATATTTACGGTATCATTTTTTCATAAATTTTATTGATCTGAGAAGAAAAAGTAGGGTTATCTAATTCATAAATTTTCTCCTTCCTTATCTCCCTGAAAAACATAGATTTTAACGGAGGGTGGTTTCAAGGTCTCCTGATCATGATTGAAGAAGACAAGGAAATTTTTAGATTGAGAAAAAGCTGCGCAATGAGACTCTCGCAGTATATAATAATTCTGTCGTAATCTACATAAACTACAATGAAACCCACAATAATATCATAGAATATGTAATATTAGTTTAATTAGTACCGGGAATGTAGAGGGTTAAACAATTTAATAGGCAATGAATATAACAAATTTGTATTTTGTTTATGAATTCTTGATCTTCCACGGACATAAGGCTCACAAGTTGAATGGCGCAGATAAAAACATCATTAAGTTAAATCGAAAAAAATAGCCATTACAGTGACGTTATATATATGGGGAGATGTGCGGATTCGAGACCAAATCACTAGTGTGTAATAATTTGAATGTATTTTTCTTGTGGTCAAAAAGTTAGGGCACTCGACTTTTAAACAAATATCTTTAGTTTAAATCATGTTAAAATGTCCCATTTAGGTTAATCATATTTTAGTAGCATGCGCGCTTTGGTTATGTTTGAAAATGGTAAGAATATTATTGCGGTTTTCTACTTCCCTTTATTTCACATTAACTTTTAATTATTGGTTCATTAATTTAGAAAAATTGAATATACAATAAGACATTAAATAACTAACCTAACCTAACCTAACCATCACGCCGTTTCCCCGCAGGGGTAGGCAGAGATGATAGAACGCCATTTTCTTCTATCCTGGCACACCACTTTTGCTTTGGCTATATTCATACATCTTCTCATGCAAGCTATACAGTTGTTGAGGCTTTTACAGGGCCATCCTCCAACATTTGTAGTATTTGATCACACCAGGTCTTTCGCGGACGCCTTCTATTCCTGTTGCCTTCAACACTCGCCCCGTATATTTTCTTAACCATTAAGAGGCATAAGACATTATATAATTTAAAAATAAGGGAAATAGTTTACATTACGGAAATAATTAGAGTAAAATAATGTATAATTAGCATTATAAATAGTCAAATTAAAATAGGTATACCTGATTAGTCTATTGACAGAATATGTATTTGAATTTATATTAACTAAACGGTAGCGTTATCGGTACACCTAACTATTTTATTTGTCTTCAAACTTTTTTTCACTTTTAATTATTTCGCTTATAAAATCGAGAATATATTATATTTACTGTTTAAAGCGGTATACTTTGAAATTATGAAAAATAGTAATTATTTAAAAATTGGATACATTGGGATTTTATGTTGGTCTGTGCTTTGCACCGGGTGATTCCATCACAGGGGAGCGAAAAAACGTTTCAGACCTCAGCTGTGACGTTTTTAAAAATCTGGAGATTGACAGGCAGAATATACATAATAATTTGTACGAATAAGGTTAAAATAAAGTTGCTTATGGAATCAATGGAGATAATATAATAAGTGATGCGTAAAAAAATAAAAAGGAAGTTATTTTCAATGGGTATTCGCATGGCATGTTTGTTCAGCAATCTTTTTTCCTAATATGTTAAAATGATTATCTATATAAATAAAAATGTAGATGTTCGTTTGTACAAAATCAATAATCTCTGAAAGTTCTTCACCAATTACTTTATATTTTTGGCACAACGTTGCATTCGATTACGAGGATGTTTTTGTATGTCTAATTTGTTTTCATATACTTATTATTAATTTATATTAAAAAAATGTAAATTTTCGATTGCCCAAAATCATTAATCTTAGTTCTTTTTGACACAACGTTACATTAGAAATCGCACAAATTATTTAAAAAAACGACGCAGGTACCTACCATTTCAATATTGATAAATATTTAGACACAACATTTTTCAAATTCAAATTTGTTGATAACATTCGGTCGTCTTTGCTGAAATAAAACGTTTGAACCGATGAGAAAGTGCAGCCGATCGTATCGCGATATCTGTACCTATAAAACTCAGTGTCTGTCTGTCTGTCTGTCTGTTCTCCTATACAAATCTACACCTTTTGCCGATTCGACTCAAATTTTGCATACTTATGCTTTAGGACATTCCCCCTTCCCATATATCCCTTCCCCTCCCCCGGATGCAAATCTGTACCGTTCGGACTCAAAATTTGGAAACTTATTCTCCTAAACTTAGTCTCCTCCACTTTTACCCCTTCCCCTCCCCCTAATATATTTAATATTTACAATGCAAATCTGTACTGTTCGACCGATCAGATTCAAAATTTGGAAACTTATTCTTTAGAACTCGGCGAGTAACATGACGACATTTCCCTTCTCCACTTTTACCCCTTCCTTTCCCCCTGATATATTCCCAATTCAAATTTACACTGTTCGACCGATCGGACTCAAAAATTGCAAAATTTTTCTTTAGGAACTGGCAGATAACGAAGGCTACTTTCACCCTCCCCTTTACCCCACCCCCTCCCCTGTTATATTTTCTTTACAAATCTACACCATATGACCGATATGACCCAGATTTTGCATACTTATTTTTCAAGACCCGGCGGGTAATAAAGACAACTTTTCCCCCCCTACCTTCTTACCCCACCCCCAAACCTGATATATTTTTGTACAAATCTACAATTTTTATCGATCTGATCCAAATTGCAGCCTAGATTAAAAGGATTTATTAGAGACTGCGAAACAGTGAAACCTTTGTGTGTCTCCACAAACTTATGTTTAACTAAATCCTTAACCCGAGCAACGCCAAGTATGAACAGTTATCAATAAATAAAAATGTAAATATTCATTTGTTCAAAATCTCAAATCTCAGAAAGTTCTTCACGGATAGACTTTGACACAAAATAATATATACCTACTACGTTTTTATGTACCAACTATTATACAGATGTCACATCTGTGACAGGTAAAAATATGCTTTATTTGAAAAGCAACAAAATTGAATACCCACAAGCATTGTAAAATTAAACATAAACATTTTTTTCATTTAACAAGATCGAGCCACAGCAACGCGTGGCCGGGACAGCTAGTTTATTATTAAATTGAAACATCAATTTTGTAATCCCAATAATAATAATAATTTTATACTTATTTCTAAATTTTTATTTTTTGTTTTTTCAATTTTGTTTTAATATATATATTTTTTATATATAAATAAATAAATAAATACTTATTCTTTAGGACACGACGGGTAACATAGACGAAATCCTTTCCTCCCCTTTTACCCCTCCCCGCGATACATTTTCTATACAAATCTACACCATTTGACAGATCTTACCCAAATTTTTCTTATTCTCTAAGACCCGACATCTAAAAGTACGTCATTTTGACGGGTCACAGCTAGTCATCTATGATATTACATATACGTTAGTAAAGGTTCTGTGTATTCTGTATACTAGCAAAGTCAACATGTTTTTTTCTTTATTTATTTTTATAAATATCGGTCATTTTTTGTCGGAAAAACCCTAGTGGCAAGGTAACAAGACATGGGACACGGGACATTTTTAATAGAAAATAATGTTTTAAACATCGATCGTAGTAGGTAAGGCAAATAAATCTATCGAAAAAATGTTTTTTTGTCCAATAAACGTATTAATGATGATTAAAAACATGGAAAACGAGTCTTCCGCTTCTTCTTCTTCTTCTTCCTTAGCCTTTTCCTCTCCACTGCTGGATGTAGGCCTCTTCCATTTTCTTCCACTCATCTCTGTTTCTCCCCCTTCGCATCCAGATTTTTTCTGCTTGCTGGACAATGTCGTCAGACCACCTTTTTGGGAGGTCTTCCGACACTTCTATTTTTCATCCAGGGCCTCCACTGTAGGATTCTGGGTGCCCATCTAGTATCCTCCTGTCGAGATATATGTCCAGCCCACTGCCATTTTAGTTTCGCAATACTGTCCATAATATCGGCAGCTTTTGTTCGGAGTCTTCCGCTGCTGTAACGATAATGCTAAGCTTTGGGTATATCGAAGAGTATTTAAAATGCCGTTCTACCACCGATAAAATTGTAGGTGCGCACAAAATTTATTTATGTATTTCTTTTATGCAATAAAGACGTATCTAATGGTGTCGGTCTGTGAATGGTTTTGTTTTTGCGGCCGTGCCGTCTCGCACCGGTTTATACGACCCGTGCGGGGCAGCACGGTCTTGCATTGTAGCTAAAAAAATGACAACCTGGAGACGAATGAGAAGGAGCGATATGGGAGCTTTTGCTCATAAAACGTTCCTGAGTAAGCGCCGGGTACCATTCACAGGTGCACACAAAACCTAAGGATATACATACATGTTTATTCAATTATTCACACCTCGCTGAAAATCAATGTTGGTATACGAGTTACCACGGTTGAGTCGAGTGTCGCACGTGTCCCCCGAATAGTTCCACGGAATTACTCAGCCGGCCCGAGACTATTAACAGGTGCGAAGTCTTTTATATTCATACTTCTTCACATGGACGGGTACCTGGAAGTTGGGTTTTGTGTTCCTAAAACTGGTTGGTCGAGTAATATTAATTGAGATAATTGGCTCGGGTGGGCGGCGCGCGGCGCACGCAGCCGCCCCGGTGCCAGGGTCCAGGGCCCGCGGTCTCGGCTCGCCTCGCTGGCCGGATGTTCTGTGCCTTATCTGCAATCTTATTAGATCATGGCCACTCGGGATTCCGCACGCGCGACTTTGATCGGAATGTCATTAACCTCATTAAAGTCACTCAAATTAAATAGCAATGAGGTGCGATCTGATGTCGTGAAAATTGCAAAGCTTGTCACCCTTGAAATTTCTAGATCAACGCTATTATTTTCACGTCGCAATGTTATTTCCATCATGAGATATGAAACAATTAACCGTCAAAAATTGAGACGGTATTCCTGTGATCTGAAACAATACATATACGGCCCGATTCTGAAAATAACAATGTCTAGATCTTTAAGATCTTTATCCCAACACTTAATAGACGATAATAATAATTAAAAATGTCCAGAGCGGATTTTGCGGATTCACGGCTCAAATACACTGTATTAAAATATGATATAAGAAAGATTGTTTCTTACAAACGTATTAATTTCTTCATCCATAGCGTCCAGATGAAATATCATGGCTAAACTTGTCATAACCGTGTTCGGCGTTACTGCGTATTCAAATCTTCCCATCCTGACATTTGACAGATATGTCTGGATCTTTAAGATCTTTATCCCAACACTTAATAGACGATAATAAACGAGACATAGCTTTACGTCGGTGTTTGTTTCTGTAAGTTTCTACATGAGATAGATATAGAGGGAGGGAGAAAGATGTAAATTGTTATCTGTCAAATGTCAAGATGGGAAAGTTTGAATACGCGGTAACGCGGTCAAGTTTAGCCATGATATTTCATCTGGACGCTGTAGATGAAGAAATTAATACGTTTGTAAGAAACAATCTTTCTTATATCATATATTAATACAGTGTATTTGAGCCGTAGAATAGCAAAATCCGCTCTGGACATTTTTAATTATTATTATCGTCTATTAAGTGTTGGGATAAAGATCTTAAAGATCTAGACATTGTTATTTTCAGAATACGGATGATAGTATGAGTATATTAAACATGAATCCTTTCAAGCTTTCTTATATTGTCCTACAAGCTTTCTTATCTAGACCATAGTTTCTCAATGAAGTTTCGCCATAAACCTGTTAATCTAGTATTTATATTATACACAATACTGTTTAAAACTTATTTGTCTTTTTGACACCTTTTATTATTATTTTATTTATTTTTATCATTAATTGTGTACTATGTAAAAACTTATTGATTTATTTATTTAAAAAAATTATTGATTTGCAATGTAGGTGTATTTATGTAAAACAATGGTATTTAAAAAAAATATTGAACTGCTTATTGATCTGCGATATTTTTATATTTATATATTTTATCATTTATTCTTTTTCGTTATTAATTATTAATTAACCGTAAAAAGTGTACTAAGTGTATTATATATTATCATATTCAAATGTTCACAAAATACTGAAACTTGTACTCTCATGTCACTAAATGACCATCTATTAGGGTCATCAATGACCTGTTGACAGTCTGTATGTTAAAAAATAAAATAAAATAAAAATGTGTAACATAATGAAACTCCTTAAATATTTTAGCACGAAAAAAAGAAAATATGAGCGCGCAAAGATTTAGCGCAATAAAACGTTATCCACAATAATAAATGCGATTTTTTTCCTAGTCAAGATCTCATTAATATCATTTAATTGAAACTTAATATGGAGCGTAGCAAATTAGAGCGTATTTAGGTGGATAGTTGAAGTGGTATAAAACACACTAAAAACACCCTTGTGTATTAGTATGTGTTTTAACTTTAGAAAGGGAAACAAAAAAAAATTCTGCTTCTCCCGGCGAAATTGCTTTCTTCCTGATGTGACGTAAATCTCACAAAACTGGTCTCGAAAAAAGTAAAACAAAAGGCATGATAACTTCCAAAACGACACATCTGATGAAGCAAAGTGGGGCTAAAAAGTAAGTATTTTCACATATCTGGGCTCAATTCTCACTGCCAATGACGACATAAAAATTACAAAAAGGACGCGGGCGACTACCAAAAGTTCCGAAAACGTTTGAAGGGATACTTACTGACTTACTACGATTTACTACTGAGGCTAGAAAGAAATATGAATATGCTCTACGGGCCTGCAAACGTAAGATTAAGAAGATATATAAATTAAGAATAAGTATAAATTAAATAAGGATAAATTAATGTATATTATAGATATCTCACAGAGACGAAACTGTATTTCTTAAGGGAAAGTAGGTATAGAAGTCATTTGGGTGTACATAGGACTTATGACCTATCTTATGGTTGGCTTAAGTGATCACTTAACAATGTAACATTCGCCATTTCCACCCATGATAGAATATACCATGCTTATTCATTTTTTGGAAGTTGTGTATATATTCAAATTGCCCAAATGACTTCTATACCTACTTTCCCATAAGAAATACAGTTTCGTCTCTGTGAGATATCTATAATATACATTAATTGATTAATAATGTCTCTGTGACATAAATCCAGCACTGTTCTGAAAGATTTGAACAAACTCAAAATATTCTAAGGATAAATTCTTTAGTAAGTAATAATGATCCTTGCGTGTAATCTGAGCCTCATTAGCGGATAGTCATCATCAGTGTTGTTGTTGTAATTCCAGACAGACGGACACTCGAAATTAGGAATGTTGATGATATCGATTTGACGAGGCAATTGACACAAGCAATTCACATAACAATTGCAACGAAACAAAAAAAACATATTGTATATAATGAGGAATATAAACATTCGATTGAAATGTTTATAAAATAGTACGCATTGTGAATATATTAATTAAATTTTGTACAAAATATGTTGCGACAGGTTAGTTGTCCGTTTATATAGTTTATTATTCATTAGACTTTATGGGCTGAGTATTTTCTTTAGAACACTTTTTTAACTAACGAATAATAATAATAATAATAATAATAATAACTGTCGAACAGGCGTCACGTAACGTTTTATTGCTAACAAATCAAAAGATAGCGTTTTTACTTCCTTTCTTTTAACTCGTGGCGTCTGCTTGCTTGCCGGCTTGCCGTCGAAAATTTTTGGATCGATTTTTAACCCTTTTCCCGTGATCCAATCGAGCTGAAAATTGGCAAGTAGACTCGTCGCGACGATCAAGAAGATCTATCGAATTTTCGTTAAAAAAAATAATTATAGTATAATTTCGGATTTTTAGAAATTTTATTGGTTTTTTCAAATTGGAATCATTAGAAAAGTTTGATTAGCAACGGCGGCCCGATAACGTCGCGGAATATTTTCTAAATTTGAATTACTCCGTCGGTATACATAATAGGTACTTCACTACGAATGTCGAAAATCTAAATTGACTGACAAATGTTTTTAGAATTTAATCTTCAAAGCATGAAGTACCTTATCAAGGCTCAAAACATCTGACATTTTAGAAATAATATTAAATTACTGTAAGTTTATTGTTATGTTATATGTTTTAATTCGTCTTTAATTGTTGTTATATTTTACAAAAAAATGGAATATAATAAAAACTTGGTTTTTATGGGTTACTTTTTTATAAATATTTTTTATTTAGAAAAGTGTTACTTTCAAATGTTGGGCACTCTCGTAATTTCTTGGAAGAATCATAATTAAAGTTTATTTTTGTTTGAGAAACGAGTGCCGTGATTTTAATATAGTAAATTATATGGATTTGTATTAAATTTCAGGTTCATGGTTCAGTGAAATATATGACTGCATTTCTGTTCTTGTGAAAATGGTTTACTCGTATAAGTGTGGTAATAATTTATTTATTGCATACTGAATACTTCGAACGTACCATAAAAGATGGACGCAACGGAGAGACTAGTGGTATAAGACAGAGCGGAAGGATCTCGCTTCCGGGTAGATCGCTGACTAAATGGGTAAATCAACACAGATATTTCTAGTGAGACAGGCACAGTCCACAGAGAAAATGGTTTACTCGTATAAGTGTGGTAATAATTTATTTATTGCATACTGAATACTTCGGACTACCATAAAAGATGGACGCAACGGAGAGACTAGTGGTATAAGACAGAGCGGAAGGATCTCGCTTCCGGGTAGATCGCTGACTAAATGGGTAAATCAACACAGATATTTCTAGTGAGACAGGCACAGTCCAAACAAAATTTTATACTTAAAATTAAATAGAAATAAATAAATAAAGATCTGGTGAACCTTTAGGATTGCTGCAAATCGGAGCAGATGGTACAGTTTGTATATACTCTAAGGTCCAATAGTTTTGGCTGTGGTATCGTCATAGTCGTAGCAACCGCGACTTCTTGTCTAAGAGGACAACTAAGAAGAGGAATCTATTTACTAAATATTATTAATTATACCGTGGCTTGTTCCTCATCAATTCCTCATTGAGGATTTTCTGCTTATCTGGAATTCTTCTCCTACAAATAGGCACTCCCCGTACACATATCTTTATAAATAATATCGGGACGTGGCTTTGGGAGGCAAATGAAAACACTGGAAGTTAATTTAGTTTAATTTATTATCAAAGAAAGTCACTGAACACGAATTAAATTGTATTACCGGTCGTAATTATCGTATCGTAACGAAATCGTAAAGTGGTTAAATGTCTTCCGAATGTCCCACACACTAATTGTTGAACTATTCCTTAATTCGCACTAATTAACGCTGTCTCTATTGCTTAGATCACTTCTGGTAAACTTCGTTCAATATTCGCACGTATAAACTTCTCGCCCCGTCTTATTCTTTATTCACTTGTGCTGGTTTCCCTGGTAGTCACACTGTGTTTGCTAGCTTACAAATACCGCATGCACAAATACACACTATTTTACGCCACGCATATCGCACTGTTGTCGTGACAAACTGAATTCCTTTGAAAGGTTTATTCTAGAGGTAACGAGAAGCCCATAGAAAATTCCAGATTCTTCTGACGCGTATTCTACTATGAGATGGAACGTCGTAGAATTCTCTAGAGAGATAACGCGGTCACGGATGAGTGACCCTGAATTGCGTGCATAACAGTCTTCGGTCACGGTTGACTGACTGCCGTTGCGTGACATAGTTTTTATCATTGTTTAGTAGGTACACAGTCTCGCTACAATATAATTTCCTTTACACTTCTCATCACACAAGTTCAATTACTTTATCTCGGGAATTTCTTCACATAGAGATGTCCCCGCAAGAATATCAACCGATTCACCAAATTAATTTTGACGTTACACTATAAAAGGTTCACCGTCATTTGGTCATACGACAAAAGATCCACGCGACCTTAGATTCTTCCACGTGGATGTTCAAAATGTTTTTTATGAAAGAGCTAAAAATAATTTAATGATGGTTATGGTGACGAAATCATTGGTTATCATCATCATCATTGGCGCTACGGTCCACTGTGAGCCATGGCCTCCTCCGGAATATTTCGCCATTCCACTCGGTCCATCGCCCACCTCTTCCCCCATCCCCGATCCCCATCTACGCCATCCATCTTAGCTTCGGCCTTCCCACACTTCTTTTCCGCTGTGGTTGTGTTGAGAATCTTTTTCTGGATTCGATTTTCTTCCATTCGCTGTACGTGTCCCAACCATCTGAGACGATATCTTTATGTATTTAACAATGGTGGGCTCATTGTAAAGACTTTCCAGCTAATGGTTATACCTTATCCTCCATTTTCCCCTTTCACAGAAGAGTCCTAGTCATGTATCATAATCATTGATTATACTCTTACACAAATCCTGTCAAGATATTTCTTTACAATGCATTGAATTTTCTAAATAAAATGCAAGAGAAAATACGAAAGGAACACAAAATGTCTAAATTTTAAATATGGATTAAAAAGTTTTCGTGTGTGTTCTTTTTAAATTACATTTAAAAGAAAAAATGGTTAATGTTGTTTGATTATATTAAAAAAGGTACCTATATGCGTACATATTTTTTAAAGAATAATAATAATTATAATCTTTTGTTTTCTTAATAGTCTCGATCATTGTAAGTAGGTATGTAATATATTATGTTTTGAGACGGATTTTAAAACAACAGTATAAATTGTAAAGATCTCGAATACTTGAACTACCTATTTGATTGATTTGTTGTTGAATATCTCGAAATAAACATCTGGATTTACAATAGTACTTGAATTTATCATAATATTCAGCAAAAAACGAATGGGCGAGTTTTCAATTTTAACAACCGGTCCGCACTAACCGGTGCGAACCCATTGGGGGACATCGCTATCTTTATCCTCTTTTTATCACGCCTAACCAATCACAACACATCAATCTCGTACACAAAGTAATTTCCGAACACATTTTTAATTTAACCCATGTTTAATTAACTTTATTAATAATCAAACCGCCCATACAATCCAAAATAGTAATACAACTTATTTAAAATTCCAGAATATAAAAAGTAAAATGATGATTTATCATCGTCATGGAATTCATTTTTTGTCACGAAAATAGAAATGATTTGATTCAACTTGGATTGTGACCTCTGGATTTCTTAAAGGGCACTCGGACGAAGGTAATTGTATACATTGGTCATCTCATCCCTGTAATTTGAGGAAATAATTATCAAGAACCCAAAATCAAATGGCCCGAATTCCTCCGACCGCATTCCAGTCGGTTGTTACATATTCTGGATTGAAATGACGACCTAACAATCGAGCTGTTAAGCTTTCGTACGATTTATTTTCTCTTCAATTACAATTTGGGTTGTTGACTTAAGGTCAAAAGTTTCTGAAAAGATAAACAATGGGTCATCTCTGGTAATATCCAACGTATCTATGCACGACTACAAAGATATTCGTAAATAATGTAGTTTAATACAGCTTCTCGTTCGATTATTTTTTATATTTTTCTAGAGACGCTTTCAATTTTAGGTGTCAAAAAGTATTTTAAAGTAATTTTAAGAGAAAGACTGACTGAGCGTCGTGCTACTTTCTGTTGCTTATACCTATAGCGTGAAATGCTTTCTTCCACTCGAGATCTTGGGGCACGGTTGAAGTGATGAGTGGCGAGGTTCCGGTCATCTGCCGGACTTGGTGTGTCTATCCTATTATTGATTGACCTCTCACTAATTTCTTCGGGTTATCTCCATCTCTTCTAGCAACATGTCCAACGTATTGTCACGACATGTTAGAACTAAAAGGAACTGCACGTAATAGAGGATTTACGAATGTTTTGAATTACTGTGGGAGATTTTGTGAACCCCTAGAATTCTATCGAATGCAGGTGAATTTACGGGAACGTTTCAGAAATTGAACAAAAATTTTTTTTTCATTTATTTATCATTTTTTTAAATTTTTTTTTTACATCTCAGACCCACAAAACATCACATTGATATTTGTCTGTAGGTGCATCAATATATATATATATTAATATATATTCTATATAGATATATATATATATATATATATATATATATATATATATAAATTGTAGTTACCAGAAATACATTCATATTAATTAATTACATAGATCTTATAAACTCAAATACAAATCAACAATACAAAAATTACCAAAATCAAAATAAGTCTCTTTTATTTAGTAACATATTCATTAATTCTGTATTTTGCCCTTTTTTATTAAAATCCATTTTGACACGACATGGGATTTTATTTAAAATTTTTGGTATGACATATTTTAATGTTCTTTGTCCATATTTATTTATGACCTTTGGTATTCGTAGTCCTTCTTTAACCGTAAATCTGGTAATATGTTTATGAATCAATCTATGCTTATATGTCCCATCTTCATATATCGTGTAATTAGTTTGTACCACAAGATAGCATTAATTGGCATAGAGCCTTGTTTCTTGAAGAGTTCCTGTATATCTTTAGTAGCACTTTCTTTATTTATTAATTTTATTTCCGAATTTTGAATATTTTGGATTTTTCTAATAGTTTTGCAAGTTAGACCCCAGCTATTTATTCCTACCTTATTACCGATTCCGCTAAAGATTGATATATAGTTTTCATAGTCTGTATCGGTACATAGTATTTAATCTTGTGCATACATCCCAATACAGTTCTCAACCTCTTACATAAATTATTTACCTGAATATCCCATTTGAAAAATGTATCTATGGTAATACCAAGATATACGTATTCATTAACTAATTCAATTTTTTCACAATTACACGATGAAAAAACAAGCGTCGCCATTGGCATTGCTATGACAAAAGAGTAATAAAATACTGGAGTACCTACTCACATGCGGAATATTCTCAATAACGAGTAATCAATATATGTGATCCATAGAAGATTGTTGAGACTCAATTACTACGGCACAAACTTCTATTTCATTATTTTGGATTTCGATGCAAATTACAAAAATATAATGAAGTTTGTGTCCAGTAACGCTGTAATCAATAGAATTCATTTCAATTTCAATTAATTTCAAGCATTTTATTTCGTATCCCACCGCCGCGAATCCATCATAGTATGAACGAATTTTTCCTACGTGTTGTGGACACACTTTCAGTAGTGTGGACTTTTTGAAGCATAGAGATTCGTTTGTCTCGCAGTCCACGGTATCCGCAGAACAAGACGCTAAAACCAGATATCTAAAACGTCAGGCATGTAATTCTATATCCAATACCTACCACCTAATAAACTGTTCAAGTCGTTTCCGTAAAGAAAAATAAAACCGTCTTCGAACAATCATTTTTGTGTTAAAACAAATTATACAATCGAATCGAATTCCGAATCGAAAAAGTATAGTCAGCACTGGGATTATCAATTAGGCAGTACCCCTTTAGATTGTCGTCACATTTCAACTGCATACATTTTTTCTTGCGAGACATCTACATTGTGTTCTACAGAGGTTGACAATTTTTTTTCTCTGGATACCTACATAAATGTATATTGTAATACTGTATTTCTTAAATCTACCTACAGGCTAATAATTATCACATATTACAAACGCACGTTTTTAATTATCAAACATAATAATTTCGTGGTCAATCCGTCCGCCTGTCTGTCTGTCCCCGTAACTTCGTGTAACGTCCGTACTTTCGTTAGAATTCATGGCTATATCACGAAATGAAACTATATCGCTGAATACTGCCTGATTTATTATGAAAATAACGGATTATAATATGACCGAATGACAGATGTCAAAATATGCACAAGAAGGAAATGTATAAAGCATCACACGTTGACAGTGGATGGAAGCTTTGTTATTCTTCTTAATTATGGCTGACTACTTTATTTCAACAGAAAACGGCCGGAGATGGGACTTGAACCCCGGCCCACCGAACCCGAACCGGCCGATTAACGCATGTGGCTACGGCCGCCTCTCCGCAGACCGCCAAATTGAGGCTATAAATATATACTAGTGTTTAGCAAAGATGCGAACCAATGTTCCGTCATTTTTGACGGGTTACAGCTAGTAATAATAATAAATGTGTACCGTTTCAAACGATTTATCTAATCTGTTTTAACTGTCAAGGAACTAACTAAGCTCAGCTAAATCTTTGCACATAAAATGAATTATTTTGAAGTCGTCTTTACATAAATTATATTATTATATCTATACTAAATAATAGTAATAATTAGAGTACCTACGTTGTACATTTCAGTTTGTGTGGTAATTTATTTGTGGTAATTTATTTCATTTAGGAGCCTAAATGTAGATTAAAAAACTTTTTATTATTAGTAATTTTACTCGTATCGATCGATATACCGATACAATACGTATTCACATAATTCCGAACGCGGAACAGCCCTCGGCCCGTGGAATGTAAAAAATAATTCATGGCAGAAATAATGTATTAGCGCTGAGGTATCTAAAAAATGCTGAAAAAAATCGTTGCTTTTATTCACAATGTACCCCGATTGTTTACAGCGGACATTCCATCTCGCTTCTTCTCAAGGAGAACCGGCGCCGCGCAGAGGATAGAGGCAGAATGGTCGGGATCGAGAAAGATGGTAGAAGCAAAGGGCAGGTGAAGAGACTGAGAAGACGAAAGGTATTCCAGAGGTTGCCAACACAAAATATGAGGATGCATTTAATTCCTTTTTTTGTTTAATATAGGTACACATTACGTGTGATTTTAGGAATATTGTACGCCAAACTTTTAAAACAAAGAGTCCAGTCACTAAACAACAATACATTTTAGATACTATAGTTGTTAATAAAGGCTTTGTACTTGTGACGAACAATTTGTGTGGAATTTATATACGATGTAGTTTTCTTTAAAAATAAAATATCAGATTAATTTAAAAATAGTCAATTAAGGTATAGCCAAATGAATCAAATTGATGAAAAATAAAATAAAATAAATAAAAAATGCAAAAGTTTTTTTTTCCATAAAAATTGGAAGGCAGCTGTCTACACTTATATTTATGCACATTCCAAAGCGAAGTCATTAAAATCATGTTATATATACCTATGTTGTTATAGCTCTTGTTTTATTACATTATATCAACGCTTAGGAAATATCAGGAACGCGCAGTGAGAACAAGCATGACTTATATCTAAACATTTTATGATACATTTGATTGTTATTTCATTAGATGAATCTCTTTTTTCGGTTTCTTTTCGAAATATATGCTTAGAAAAAGTCATGCTTCTAGTTCTCACTGCACGCCCCTGGATAGATCATTTAAGTGTAAATACACCTTTCTGAAAGAAAACGCAGGTAAATTGTGAAGTATGTCTAAGAGAGCCACCCGTGCGCCCGAGTGACACGTCAATCAGCGCGGGGCTCAAGTTACACGCAAGGGTCGTTATTTATTATTACCTTCACTGTGATTTCTCACGGCTAGTGCATATTATTATAGTTGGCGCTAAGGACCTTTTGGATTTATGGCCAGTCGCACAACCGTTCTCCAGGTCTCTTTGTCTTGATCTGTGGCCACCAAATAGGACATCTGTAGCCTGCTGCATCTTTTCCAACACTGCCCTTTCATTTTCTCCTTCAACGTCCCAATCTTCGAGTTTCCGCTGCCATTTCCTTCAAAACCTTTCAAAGTGACATAGAATCGTCACACCTGATGACATGTCCTGCCTGTCTTCGTCAATATTGTGAGATAATGGTTATTGTACGGTTTCGACAAGCTCAAAAATAAATGAAAATTAATTTTAGCAGCAAAAACGTTGTAAAACTGATAAAATCTTGTGATAAATGCATATAATACATGAAAGTAAATCATAAAATATATAATTATCCTTTAATATGTTTCTTCAGTTGTGAAAATGGTACATTAAATTTTCTGCCGTCTTTCCTTCTCTGCTACTAATATAAAATAAATATTTTGCCAATATAAAGTTATAAGAATTTCGAAATCATTGGAATTTAATATTCTCACATGTTGTAAAAAATACAGGTGCAATCAGAAAATGTGTAAGTCTTATCAGTGATTCTCAACATTGGTAAGATAAAACTGTTTTTTTTTAGTTTTATTACAGAATACCTACAGATATAATTATTTGGAATTTTTTTATTTCTATAAGCCTACACATGGTTTATAAACAAAAATGATTTCCTCTAAACATATCTATTAACACATATGGAAGCAGGATAGGACAGGGTTATTACTTATATTCCTTATTAGGAAGCATTTTGCCGAGTTTTTGGGCCCCCGACCCTACAAGGACAAGGGGATGAAGATGATGATGGTAACCTCCCTTTTGAATTAGTTTTGAAACGAAGTTTTCAATATTGATATTCTCCATCTTCATCTTCACTCTTAATGAGAGTGGTCGTGGTCATGTAATATCGGCTAATCGTGGATGAGAGCATGGATGACCGTTCCGATCCTCCTATTTCTTGAGTATTCCAGGAGTAGACTCTTCTGCAGCGAAGTCGGTCCATCGTGTCGGTGACTTCCACGAGACCTAATTCCTTCTACACTGCCTCGGATCACCAACTTTTGAACATGTCTTCATCTCGTAACAGAGTATGAATATCTAATCTGTATAGTTAAGCATGATGAACGCTGCTTGATGATTAATTTTCTTTATTTTCGAAGTATTCGTTTTGTGGGCTGACCACCGATATGTGGCGTATGTCGCTAGCACCACATTTCTATAACGTCTATCCTCTTACGTTTTTCATGTTTTACGTTTCAGCATTATAGATAAAATCGAAAAGATAATTATTCTGAACAGTTTCATTTTTTATTTCCTGGTTATGCTTCAATCTTGTCAGATCTTCCATTGCGGATCATGTCACGGCATAAATGTAATTATAACTTCGCGGTTATTCAGGTCTGTTTTTATACTTTATATCAATGACAACCAATTGTATGATAATTTTGTATCATCCATATCATATGATGTAGATGTATCAACTCCAAGAATACTTGGAAAAATCAGTACAATAGATATATCTTATTTGCTACCACTGTCTGGGCCCATATTACAGTGTAAAAGGCTTTTGAGGCACGCTGCTATTCAGGCTTTTAGGGTACCCCGAGGCTATATGGGGGGAGGGGGCAAACAGGTTCCTCGTCCCCTCCCCTCCTTCGCTCCGTCATTATACTACCTCTCCCCTCAACTTGCACTATGGACAGGGCCGGGTCAAATCACTCCAGCATCTTTCTGTACAGTGCACCGGGCTCTATTTAATCTCTGCACTTTGTTTTAACCAATCTCTCTGTATGTCGCATGTTAATGCGTCTGCATTTAATGCACCTTTATGTGTAGTGCACCGAGCTTTTTAATGCGCATATCTACAGAGTTCACTCGACTTCAACGCGTCTTTTTGCACAAAGCACCAAACTTTAACGCTTCTCTCTGTATCTTTTCAATGCTGTATTTCAATTCAATTTTGTATTAATTATTTTATTGTATCATATAAAATTTTAAGCCTATGAATATAAGAGTAAGAATGAATATATCAATTAGTTAAAAAATATAATTGAATTAATAAAATTTAAAAATAAAAATAATTTTTATTCATTTTTAATTTTTGGGCCATTGTAAAAAATTCTTTCATACGCGTTTTTCATAAAAATAGCTTCGGCTCTGTGAGACTTCTGTAATTTATCTTAATCAAATAATAATCCCGCGGTGGACAAATCCAGTAATTGTGTTCTCAGAACATATATACATATAAAAAAATAAATACTGGTCTATAAAATGAGTTACAAAATTGAAAATATTTATTTTCAGGCGTATTCTAGTCTATGTGTTAAATAATATGAAAGAATATCATACATACATTAAATAAGAATATTGCTTATAACTCCACATTAAAAACTACAGATGTCTCTAGATATTTGGAACATATATATACAATTTTCAAAAATTCTATGTGTGGATGTTCTTACGATGGAATTAGTGAACGTTGCATTGTGTAAAGTGATCACTTAAACTAGCTCATACAGCTTGTAAGCCCTGGGCCATCGTAAAAAAGAGTTCCATACACGTTTATTATATAAATAGTTTCAAGACTTCTACAATTTATCTTAATTAAATGGTAAAATTTAATTTATTTTACAAATTAATACCCATTTACGCTCGTTCGAATTATAGTTGTTTAAAGTGTCCTATATTTAAAGAAACTAAATACAGTACTCAAATATTTCAATACCTTTTAGACCTCCCTACCGTTTCGTTTCCAGTTTCAATCCATATACAGTTTCGAGGTTACGTTCTTTTTAAAATAAATATTTTATTTTAATATATGGAGGTGTTTTGCGTCAGAAGATATATGAACGTGGAAAGGACGAGGAAAAAGAGGTTTCTTAGGACGGAAGGGTGTGGTTTTTTATTCTCCCATAACTTAACAACATAAAATTTAACCATATATTTGGGAAAATAATATCGAAATTAAATATTTATTTGGCAGAATATTATGAAATATTAAAATCTGAATAAAATGTTGGTTATTGTGATTGGAATATTGCGAGATCTTATTTCTGTTTCTTTTCAAAATATATGCTTAGGAAAAAAACATGCTTCTTGTTCCCACTGCACGCCCCTGGTTGAAAAGAAGGTGTGCTGGTTAATAAGTTTAAGTATTTTAAAAGTATGCAGTGCTTTGAAAATAACATGATTAGTTTTTTAAAGAAATTTTAAAAAAATATCGCAACGAATTCGGCCCAGGTAACTTCAGATGAACTATTCGAAAAGGTGAGGCAAAATAAAGGTTAGTTGTTAAAGGAAACAATTCTATCTTATAACGAACAACGTTTAATGTTCACGCAAATGTGCCTTTCTTTGGACTTCAATGTTTTACATATTACTCATTGTCGTATAATTAGATCTATCGCTTCGTCTTGATCATCGACGATGCTCTTATTATTATCAACCTAGTAAACAAAAGTAAAAAGGCTGCATCTAGCGTGCTCGTGAATTTGAATAAACACGAGCCTTTTTAGTAATGTAAATAACTGTAAGTTAGGGTGATATCCAATGAAAGAGAGGGGATGCTGTGCACCGGCGGTCGTAAAGAATTTCGATGTTTTTAACAGAACGCATATATGCAATTTTTAAATATTTAAGAAATGTGTTAACTCTCCATTTTATTCACTTAAAACAAAACAATCCGCTCAGCAAAATATCGATCTAGGAAGTACCTACATCTTTTGTAATTATCAATTCTGTGCAGAAGTACTTCAATTGCTGACAATTGATTCATACATAGACAATAAGACCATTGCGGGAAAAACAAATTCTAACATTGATTTCGAGTATTAAATATTATCGTCTCAGCATTTTAGATGGTTTTTATTGTATTGTTCGGATAGGTGCGTTCTTTAGGTTTCACTGATTGAATTGTATTGAATAATTTGTGAAATGAATTTGGCTATATTTACAGCTTAATAAAACATGTAAATTGATTGGTTAAAACGAGTTTTTCAATAAATATGTATTGCTTTTAAATGTGGACATTTATTTCTGCGGTCTGCAATTTATGTAGAATGAGATAAGCGAATATAAAAGTTAGTGAAGTTATTGTTTTTATTTAAATAAAGTTGCGTACATGAAATAACTTTTCCAAACATTTCCAAAAAAAACATATATACGCTTGGGTTATGAAAATACTATTAATGAGATTAAAATATTTACAGGTGTTATTTGATAATAATTTTCGTCATATTTATTCGTAATGAATTATCTTTTAAAATAAGTATTAAATTGTACCCAGACAAATATTAATTAAATTATACCCATAAAATAACCTTTTCAATGTATTCTTACACAATTGTTCATGGGTTTAGTGATAATTAATTATCAATTGCTAGGAATTACTTAAATAGCAATGTTCTTATGAACTTGCAGTCTGTTTCAAATTCTTATTGACAAAAATATTAAAAACGATTTTTAGATAATGAGATTTTATATTTGTAGAATTAAATTAAATCGACGATTTAATTGAATTCTATAAATATTTTTATTTAGTAATTCATTGTTCTTTAATGTTACTCTTGAAACATAGGGAGTAGGGTAGTCAAGGTGGTTATACATCATTCGATTGCTTTCTATATGTAGCCAATCTGCAACCACAATTGACTCAGCATTATTCCACAGCATTAATTATCCTGTGTTTGCTGAGAAAAAATTACACCTTAAAATATATTTATTTTTAAATAGAAATACATGATATATCAATATATTTTTTCTATTTTCAAACTAAGTTAAACGCTTGTGCTATGAAAATAGGACTAACTTGCTGGTCTGAAGTGAGGTTCGAACCCGCGACCTTTGGATCACGAGGCGAACGTCCTAACCACAAGACTAACAAGCTATTCAATATTATTTTTACAATATTATACAATATTATTTTTTCTTTCATATTAAAGAACTGTATTCTTATCGGTGTAATGCTCTCCATGCTTCTTTCCTGGGCTTTATCTAAAAGTTGTTCATTCGCCTTGCTCATTATTTGGTGAATATACTTTTACCTGGGCTTTCTACACTATCTTCTTTTCTCAATATTTCCCTCATTTACCTTTCTAGTGCAACATTGGAGGAAGGCCTTATTTTTATTATCTGCGGCAAAAAACAGCTTTGAGGGTCTAGAATAATAGCATTTTATTTATCTTCTTGTAGTAATCTCCAAATGAACTTTAGCGATCATTTGCCAGTCACAGTTTTATTTGTAGACACTCGAAATAATTGGACTGTGGATCCATCCTACCATTTTTTCTTTATAAAATAGGGAATAGAATAACTTGCTAGTCTCCTGCAATGGGTCTCGTACCACTGATCACCGGATCTGTAAGCGAGTCATAACCGACCAACAAGCTATTCTTGAAAGTCATTAGATTCTTCAGCCAGGATATCTGTCGGCTTCTAAAGCCCCTTTCCCTTGCTATTTTGCCTACAATGAAGATGTGCAGATATTTTTTTGATATCTCATATTATATGGATATAATAACTGAAATTGATACACGTGAGTAGCCTGTTGGTATAATGGTCATGATGCTCGCCTAGTGATCTGGCGATCGGTGGTTCGAGATCTATTCCAGGACACCAGCAAATTAGTCTCATTTTCATGGCACAAGCGTGCACCTAGCGTAGTTTGAAAGTAGTAAGAATATTGACACGTATTTCGTATTCGCATCTCTATTTGAAGAAAAAATAGCTGGAATTTCTGGGTTTTTATTGTTTAATTGAGGGTCAATTTTTCTTTTCGCAATTTTGAAATAAATAAAATGATTATTCACGCACTACACTTAAAGACTATGTATATTCTTTGAAAATCTCCCATTAGATACAAATATTTCATCATCATCATCACATATCAGTATCTAATGAGAGATTTTTAACCAATGAGGATCATTGCCATCTCATGCAGTATATTATCGCCCTGTCTTTTTCGAGGTGTTCCCCGCGGTTGCTTCTGGCGTTGGTGGTACAGTGCCATATGTGGCTGCATTCTTTGAACACGTCCGACTCAACGAATTTCTATGGTTCTGACTCCATTGACCACTTTCCAAAATAGCACCAAAAAATTTTCGGACTACCTTCCATTTCCAGATTTTTAGCATTAGTAGTTTTTTCTTCTAGGCTTGATGCCCCCGTCTTGCTACCCGTATAATACAATAGGATTGCTTATATGTATAATACTAATAAAGTAGTAAGTTCTTTCTATATAATTAATATGCCTTAGTATATCACAAATATTTATCATTACTGATATATTTCTGTTTGTTTAAATTTTTTATTCTTTCTTTCTATATAATTAATATGCCTTAGTATATCATAAATATTTATCATTACTGACATATTTCTAAATGTGGAGACCTGTAATTGGCCATCTATATTGTATCAATGTTTTCTATGCTTTTTTTTGTGCTGTTGGTGTTCCATAAACATTAAATAAATAAATAAATAAATAAATAAAATAAATAAATATTGATAATTACATAACCCATAAAACACAAGTATTACGAAACTGTTTACTTGTTAGTAGGCAGGCCGATAATTATAAATCCATTGGAGGCATACTGTGCGGCCACCGCTATAGAAATTACAAGGATTTTTGATAAGTAGGTAACAACAGCACGAGCTTATTCTTGAATTGCGCATCACGATCTGCGCACTGCGAGCCGCGCGCGGGTGAACGTGGAACGTGCAGTTTGCGGGTTATGCAACACTCGTGAAACAAAACATTGTACAAGATCTTTAAAGCGTCTGATACACATGCTTCTTTAGTGGCACGTGAGCATGCGCAGTATCGACTTTGACAGTGGCATGCTTATTAGTGGCGTGTGTGTACGCACATTGCTAGAAATGAGCATGCCACCTAGTGGCATGCTCAAAAATCAACCGCCGGTTGATTTATAAGCATGCCACTGTCATTCACCATAGAGAAGGGGTATCTTTGGAGCATGTGTGAACAGACTTGCTTATTTATGAGCATGCTTATGTCATTCGCGGGCTTCGCGGCTAGTATTATCAATGCGATCTTCTCAGTCCGCGACAGATGAAACAAATATGGCGCGTTGGGGAGAGATGATAAAACATTACTTTCGTGACTTATTATAAGAATCACGAATGTCTGTGGAATACTCGGTCACCGTTGTGTAAAAATAATATAGTGAGAAATAATGTTTACGAAACTTTATTAATAGGCATGAATGATTCAAATCTTACAATAAAAATTATATAAACTAAAATCAAAAATGTGCGGTTGGAAACTCGGGAACTGTTTTGATTTATTGGTTCGCTTGAATTTTCTATTTCAGTTTGCAAAGTTTCCATTTTGAACAAGAGCGTCTCTATTCTATGACAAGAGCATGCCACTAATAAGCATGTGTGTTTGATTGTTAGCTTTGGACATGCTTATTTATGAGCATGCCACTAATAAGCATGCCAGTAATGAGCAAGTGTGTACAGTTGTTAGGGCATGCTTATTAATGGCATGCTCATTAGCATGCCAGTAAAGAAGCATGTGTATCTGTACCTTAAATCTGAAGCGATTATCGTAAAGTTTTAGGAACCAATTAATAATATGGAAATAGAAGTGCGCGTCCATAAATCAAGTTATTGGTATTTCTGCAATGTTTCGTTTTAGAACTTTGCTTATAAAAATTTTTTTGCTGAATTTTCAATGCGCTTCTCTCATTCTATTAACTAATTATCCTAAGGCATCACCAACATCGTCATCATCATCGTAATTACATCATTTTCGTAATCAAAGCAGGTTTTACTACGAGTTAAACTAAAATAATCTCAGAAAATATGTGACCAAACAAATATATTATGATCGTTGGCATATTATGATTATGATTATTATATTATTATATTATATATTATGATCGTGACTTCGTTTTACCCAGTACCGATGAACGCCAAACTTACGCTTAATTTAAAATATCTTTTATTTTAACTTTGTAATAACAGTCTCTCATCATCAGGTATAGTTAGTAATATTATTAACTATACCTAATGATGAGAGGGACTGCTCGTCTCCAAACTAGAGTAGTAATAATATAATATAATAATATATTATAAGTAATAACTATATATAATAATACATTATATATAATAAATAATAATATAATTAGTAATAACTCATATTGTGTGTGTTGTCATAACCATACAAGATAAAATAAAACATTTTAAATTAAAATGTTGCACCACGAAATAATTGCCAAATCTTTCAATGACATCACAAGACATACAGCATTTAAATTGTGTTATGTTTTCCTCCCCTGTACCTACGCGTCAATTACTTTTTCAGCGGAGAATTACATATTATTGCCTGAAGTATTTTTACAATAGTCTGAAAATATATAATTTTTAAAATAAAACTTATAAAAGTAACATTTATATAACTCTTTGCATAGTAAAAAATTAATAAAATAATAAATGTAATAAAATATCATTCCTTCCCAGTGAATAGTACATTGTTTACGCATAACCACGACAGTACTAAATGAGCTTACTTGATTTATTCATTGTACCTATTGAAAAATTGTAAAGAGGATTGCCTTGAAATGGCAATGAAATCAAAAAATTCCTTACTTCATCTATTTAATAATTAATCTTCAGTATATCCGGAAATAACGTTTTGATTAGATTTATAGCAAAAATTATTTGTATATCAGATAATTATTTTATAAGATATTCCGATGGTCATATACCTGGTCTTATATATGGTCTTGTACCTGCCTATAATACTAAATTGGAGTGAACGATTCATTATTCTAGTACAGCCTCTAGAACAAATAACCAATACATTTGCAATTGTTTTAAATATATATATATACACCAGATCAATTCTTATATAAATTAATAAATATTATTAATAAACATTGTATATATTGTACTTGGCAATTGCCACTAGATTTCGTATTCATCAGAAGTGAGGCACTGGAAATTCTTGATGTAATTAAGAAACATTTTACAATTATTATCATATAAATAGTAACAACCACGTTGACAATATATTGAACACATGCTCTAAAATATGGATTTGCGCTATGTAACTGAAAATATTTTGCCGTACGTCACTTCGAGCATGTATATGTTATACGTTTGATACGTTATATATAGTTGATACGTTTGAGATGAAGCTGTGCACGTATTTCATATGTTTTTTGCAAAAAAACCGTAATGGGTTGAAATGCCTGGTTTAGCAATCGGAATCAGATTCTGGAAGGGCGGGATCTAATCCTGCATTTTAAAAATTTAATTAAAAATAGTAATTTAACGAAGCCTTAATATATTTAATTAAACTGTTGTCTGTCCGAAATGGATTTGTGGCGCTCGCCATCGGATTGTTTTAAAGCAAGCTTTTGCATTATTGTTAACATCTAATAATAATAATTTCATTGTCTGTCTGTCCGTAACTTCCTGTAATATACGTAACATCTTTTTTAAATTTTTCTTTAATTTTATTATTTTTAATATTTTTTTAATAAATAAAAACTTATTATTCTATTTTGCCCCGCGGGTAACATGGACGCAATTCCCGCCTCCCCCTTTACCCCACCCTCTCCCCGCGATACATATTTTAATCAAATCTACCCTTTTTGACAGATCTTACCCAAATTTTGCATACTAATTCTTTAGGACCCGACTAAACGTGTACCTACAAGTACGTCATTCTTGAAGGGTTATGGCTAGTTCATCATAAATCTATAAATATTTTTTATAAATAATTTCAAAGTTTTATACATTTATTATTACATCAATGGTAAAGTTATAAATATTTTGTTTATCCATTGTGAGTCGCGTAATCCTGCTAATTGCCTTCGTCTCTACATACATTTGTCTACTTGAAATATGACGGTCGCAAATCTCAAGTGGCTCGGTGCTAAGAATCTGCTTGGATTTATACAAAGCATCTTCGAATTTCTCGTAAAGTATGATTTGCTTCGTAATTTATTGCCCCACGATGTCTTAGATCACTAAAGAGTACAATTTGTCTCGGAATCTTTTCTCGATCCGACAAGTAAACCGCATTGCTACAATTGCGAAACTAATCCGAGAAATAAACAACGAAGATGCTGCAGAGTCATGTGTGCGCTAAATGATGAAATTATCGCATTTTTGCGCGTACAATATGCGGCAGGAAAGGATCTCTAATTAAATACAATTAAACGATTAATTTTTTGCGTGCAAGACGCGAATGGTACAGTTTTCAAATATATTGGAATTAAATATTTAATTTTGGGCGTTTAATGCACATTTTTTATTTATTGTATATAGTAAAATGCACATGTTGTAACAAATGCACATTAAACAAAATGTCTCGAAATTGTAACATAGTTCCTACCAAAGAAAAAAATGTTACTGTTTTTTTACATGTCGTAAAGCGGTCGCTCTATTGGGTTAACGAATGGATTAATAGGACAGTGAATATTGTTTAAATATATATTTCTTTTTTTGATACTAAATTTAAATCTTAAAGCGAGGAAATAACATAAAATATTTAATGAAAATCACTAGTTTATATAAATACGAAGCTTTGAAAACCGTAAAAATTTAATTAATGTCTCGCAAATTTGATATATTATATAACTATTCCTTTTTACACATTTGTTTAAAACCGATTTATCCCCGATATCATAAGATATACAAGTATGTACAAGTATACATCAATTCCATATATTATATAACAATTTCAACATTTCTGGTACACTCAAAACCAATTTAATGGTCGCGATCTTTCTAATAATGCCGGTAGTGTCGTAATTATAGCACCTATTAAACGGTTTATTAGGTCTACATTATTAAAAAGGTCATGTGTAGGTTATGGTTTTAAAAAAGTATAATCATACATATTTATTCTAGTATAAATGAATAGGATATAAGACCAATAGAATATAAGACCAATATTTACGTAAAAAAACATATGTATTGTAATTTCTCGCTTAACATTTATTTGGGAAACAAAGTAGCCACCGAGTACAAATAACACGAAGTACAATAAATTAATTATTTAAAATCCTGTATCCGTGTTCGGATCGCATCGATATTCTTACTACTCGTATTTTTAAAATAAACTAAACGTGAAAATTGTTCACGTTTAGTTTGTCTTGTCTTGTGAAAATAGAACTAACTTGCTGGTGTTTCGAACCACCGACCACTGGATTAGTAGGCGAAAGTCATAACCGCTGACTTGACTTTATAACAAATTAGAGTTTTTTTATTTTACACATTTTTATATGCTTTTAATAGCCAAAAATGTACACGTATTTTTTTTATTTTTCATTTAAATTAATTTTAGGGGTCGCTACCGCTGACCAAAGTTTCAGAAATATATAATTAAATTTGTTTTTATCATTAAATAATTTTTTTAACAATAATTTAAGATTTTTAATAAATAATTTCTATCTTTAATTATTAAAAAAAACAAATAATGACACTAATATAATCATTAAAATAGCTTGTACTCAATCGATTTACTTGCTGCGTAGAGGGGGGGAGGGGTATAAAAAAAATTGGACCCCCTGGGCTTCTGGCAACATTCAGATTGTTAATCTATAGGCTTTTCTGAACTAGAATCAATTGTCAGAATGCGGTCCTCATATTTTGCATACTCAAGTACCTCTGACGCCTGGACTAATATGCGTTGTTTAGGGCAATGCCTGCAACGCCCAAGACCAAACACGTCACTCCATGCACCATCAATAAGCCGAAGATAGGTTGAACACAGCCCTCTCCCGGTATTTTAAACAATAGGAAACGTGTTAGTATCGCAACTAGAGTTTTCGAGAAATAACGTACCTTTTGTGTTTTGACTGAATTTATGATCGTGTTTTATAATGACGTTTATAAGTGAAGTGCGTTAAACAAAAACTCGAAAAATGACACATTTTTGGCATCTGTCTGAAGTTGTTGCATTTGCATACTTCGATGATGATGTTTCCTTGGAAACAACAGAGGATGGTCACTGCCCTCGAAAATCAAGAATTGGAAGATTCTCCAAAGCGGGAAACTCTCAAAAAGGCTTTCCCTGTGGTTAAATACTTTTGTTACAAATGATGCATTGAATTTTTTCAACACAATCACCGTTTCGCGTAATTTTTTGACGAAAGATGTTAGGACATGGAAGGATGATAATGACTACAATAAAGCTAGGACTTTTGTAGATTCTTAAAAAGTTGTGAATGATATGGCAGAGAAAGAAGCAGTGTTCGTGGAAGTCATCGGTGATGTGAAGACAACCGTCTTTTCTTCACCAATGAAGATCAGAAGCAATTCAACTCATGGCGGTTAAAGATTATTGACGAAAATTTCCTGACTCAAAAAAGTGCACGTTCACATCATCTTAAATAATTATTATCCCTTTTCATTATTTTTATCTTTAAAATATTTCATATAATTATTTCATTTACCTAAGGTTTAAATAAATTTTTCTAGAATTTCCAACGCATATTTTTTAGTTAAATCCTACACTTTCGCAGCTGGTAGCGACCCCTAAAAGTCCTAAAAAATCTGAAAAAAATTATGTCTACTTGTTAGACATACGAAACTGTGGGCATAGAATTTTTTTTAAATTTACTACATTTGTGAAGCACCCTAATGACATGTTTATTGAGTCATCCTATCAATTAGAAATCGATTCTTCCGCATTCTATCCCCAGCTAAAGATTCACTTTGTTCTCGGAATGGATTAACCCGTTGACGTTGTCAAATTCCGAAATATTAAAGTTAGGCAAATAGCAACGGTAGATATACATAATATAAAAAATGGCACTTATTTCACATAGATAAATTGAAAACAAACTAATTGCGAAAAATCCTCTTCATACTCTAATGTTGAATATGGTTATTTTGAATTATTATTAATGAGAAAATATACATACGAGATAAAGTACATTCTCACTATGAGAGCCTTATTTTTTTTGTTTATTAATAAATATTATATTAATTTCATTTTATTTCTAAAGTAATCAGCACCAATTGTGACGTATTTATATTTGCGTGGCGTCACAAGACAGAGATGAACTAATTGGCACTTTTTTGCGCCGAATCGACAATAATAATTATAAAATTTGTCGCGATTGTAAAAAATGGTCGCGTAGCGAGCCCTGGTGAATTGTTGCTAAATCGTTGTTCAAAAATGTGAAGCATTCTTATGAAAGTCACCGCTCGCGCGACATCAGAGGCGACACGCGGTGCTCAGGAAGAAGCGGCCGCTGTCAGCGCTGTTACATTTGTCAGCCCGAAGGAGTGATCCCTTTAAAAAAGGAACGAAAACAAAATTTGAAAAAGGAACAAAACAAAAAAGTGGAGGGGCGCGCGTCGTGGAACGCGGTTTCATTAGAATTCCTCCGCGGCCGGCGGGGGGCGGCTGATTGGTAATAACGGCCAGATTGCGGCGGACAAAAACTCCCCACAACCGGCCTGCCCTAGTTAAAAGGGTGAAGGATCGCGTCCGTCTCCTTAGCGACGCGTTGTTTTAAATATTCCTCATTGAAGTATCGCGATTTTCTTCTTCTTTTAACACCCATTGTATTTCAGATTTTACGGCCCGTCTGGAAGTCGGGCGAAGCTGGCGCTAGGAATTGTTCCGACGTAAAATGCAGTTGCCGAATGTTTTCTCAAATATGAACGTTCACGCGTGTAGTTCTTCCTTTTTACGCGTATCGGTCGAAACTTTGATTTATAATTTTTCTCACTTTTTCTCGGTGGAGATGAAGTTTTATCCAGAAGTCAGGGTGGAGGCTGCGCGGCGTCCTCCGTATCAGTGTCAACGTACCTCGAGCCGGTCCCCGCGGCGGCCAGCGCGGGCGAGTCGGCGACACCACCGAATAAAAATAACGATTCGTATATATCGGTAAAGCTGATCGCGGGCAAGGGCGTATTATTTTTTACGATATAGCGGAATTATTTTATCCGCCAATATTTTAATCGGTCATCATTTTGGAGATCGGACCTCGGGGGCGAGCGGTCGCGTCCCGAAGGGGGAATAATAATCCGTGAAGGCCCATACGGATTCATTAGACAGTCGACGCGAGTTTAAAGGATTTTTGTAAAAAAAACACCCGTATCCTAACAGAGAGTGTTGGCATTTTCGGAGGCTTTATCCTCGGTGGCTCGTTTTGTGGGGTGGCCATCCGTGCTGTGGAAACGCGTGCGCGGTCTGGAGCTTCGATAAAGTTTGGCTCGCTACCGCTGCGCGAGTTGTCTCTAGTATCGAGCTTTCTCGGACTTGCCGGGCCGCTTTTGGCCAGTCCGGTGCCTCCAGCGAAGCCTTCTGGTGCTCGAGCAGGCGGCGCGTGTCCAGTGCGGTCGAGTCCTGAGCCGATGTGATTCGCGAGGATCGGAATGCCAAAATCTAATATGTGCTCAAACAACTGATACCCGCGCTTCGATAATATTACAATTCGCACGAGCTTACGTAAAAATATATAAACAATTGCCGTAATAGTGCATGGATGCTTTAAAAATAATTGACTAATCGCGTGTCATTTTTCGCGCAAAGTGAAATTATAAATTGGTTAAATTCAATAATAAATAATTTCCAGCGTTTGTTATTGTTACGCTTGAATGTCTTTGTTGCATCGATAAATCGCGCGTGATTTTTTCTGTTATCTAGACTGCAGTAAACAAAAATACAATTTTATTATTTTACAGTGTTATTATTATCATCGTCTATCATCATTCTAAATATATCAATATTTTTCTGTCGTGATATTGTTAAAAAAAAACTAAATACTTTGCTCATTTTTGGTGCACTTCAAATAAAGTGAATGTTGTCTAAGTGTTATGACTGTTAACACATTGACATTTTTATCGGGAAGAGACAACAATAGTACTACCTGAGTATAATAGTTTTTGTGACAGTGCACGTGTTAGTTCTCCCCACCACGTGTGAGAAGGTGTCTACCTGTACTGTTTCATCTCAGTGAGTAAATGTTGAATCACCTAAGGAATGCTGTGTGTCTGTTTGAAGCGTGATGTCGAGTTGGCCAACACCTGAACAGTGCCATTCTATAATGCTCTACGTGACCACGACGGTGTTTGTAATGCTAGATTGAATGTTCGACTATCATTTTTCTTCCAAAGGTATATATTAATATTTTGAGTGAAACAAATCTTTTTTGGGTTAGTAACATACAATGAATGAGGAATTAGGATGATAGGCAAAATAATATTTTTAAAAGACTTAAAATAATTTTAAATCTTGGTTAAAAGTCACACAGTAGTAGGCATGTGTTTATATATTATAAATACATTAGATACATATATCTGTTTGTTTACCTACACCCACATTTTGATTATATATGGATATGTTGATAATATTTGTCTAAATAACATAAAAATATTCATTTTTATTTGTTGCATCCAACAGGAGATCAGTCAGAGAGGTTAGAATGCAAACGCCCATTATGCCCAATTGCATTAATAAACCCAATCTATCAAAGTGTGATTTTTTCTCCAACTTTAAAAATACGAAATGACTAAATAAACTAAAGATTGTCCCTTGTATCAATATGGAATGGCGGCCTTTGCTTGCCGGGCCCCTCTGGCCTCCTCCACAATGTACCAAAACACGACGGAGCGGGTTTATAGCATTGCCATTGGCGGCGCGGTTGAAACCACAGCCGTCAGTACAATTATTTTAGGTCTTAAAAAGTTATGTTTATTGAATACAGGCCTGCGGACCTGCATCCTGCACTTCTCTCTAGATTTTCCCAGATAAAAGCTCCGTCCAAGGTGACGGTATTGATTCATATCATTCATATAAACATATGATTCGCAACTTCAAAACGAGCAATTTTTTAAAAGTGATCCTTTTCTTGTGCGGTTAAAATGAATTTTGATCGTCAATAGACGTGTTTATCTTATGTATATTTTAGAACTTGTTTATATATACGCGCGGTTCACATATTATATTATTCATGCTCTGTCTGGCGAGGTGAAATGTTCTAAAGGCACAGCGAAGGGCTTACAAGGGGTGTCTTTTCATTGCGGATAACATAAGCCTACTGTATGCATAATTAGGCGATATATCAGAGAATTATTCACGCAATGGTTTAGTTTGTTAATATGCGTATGAATATGTAATATTTTAATGACATTTTTTTGTACGAAGCGCATTTAAACATAGTCGATTCTACGTTTTGTGGAATTGACTACATTTGAAGTGAGCAGTATGAAAGAATTTGCGCACAAAACTAATAATAAAACATTTTTACTTTCATATTTTACTAGCCGTGCATTCGTGAAAAATCACGGGACATAATAATTGCAGGATTTTAAAGCTGAAAATTCATTAATAGAAAACAATAACATTTTTTAATAATTAACTTTATTATTTGCTTAAACCTACAACTAAATATAATAAAATAATAATAAAAGACCATGTAGTTACGTGGGCGACCCTTGCGTGTTGCCTGAGCCGTATAATTATCTAAAGTTGTAATTCTAGCGTAGTTCCAGCAAGTTACGAACGTTATAGACAGACAGACAGATAACGAAATTATTGTTTTCAAATAAACTAGATTTGTAGAGACAGTATTGTAGAGACGATGAACGATCTATCTCAGGAAGATGATGTGTGCAATGGTCAGTTGTGTGAGTAATATTTCAGGAGTAATGCAGATTTTACAATGAGACTTATTGTAAAATCTGCAACTTGTTCAGCTAAAAGTTTTTTCAGAATTAGTGGATAAGAACGATTGACATTTCATTCATTTGTCTGTACACTTAGTATATAGACAAATGGAATCTAAGTTTCGCGTTTATTTTTGATTTACGGTGATCTCATGACATGAGATATAATAAGTAATAAATAATTTCCGCTGTCTAAAATATACGTATTCAGTTATTATTATCCGAAATTATCCGTTTATTTTAATTATAAATTATAAATTATAAATTATCCGAAAAATTACCCGGAAAACAAACGATTATCTCTGCCAAAAAATTGTCAAAAAATATATAAAAAAATTAAAAGATAAACTAAAAATGATAATAATACATTAAATACCGCCCGCTTGCCCTAGAAATAAACTTTGATTCTAAGCAGATACAAATTACAAATTGTAAAGTCGTAATCGGTCGGCAATCCAGGTTGCAAGTTACAATTTCCCAGGTTATTGTGTAAAATATAAAAAAATTATGCATTTTAAATCATCCAAATATAATAATGTCTGCCGGTCCGTAACCTGTTGGAATGACGCTGGAATTGCCATTTTAGGTAATTAGAGAGTGACACGCAATCAGCGCGGGCTCAGGCAACAGACAAGCAGACGCTACGAGTTAAAAGAAAGGGAGTAAAAAGTAACCCATAAAAACCAAGTTTTTATTATACTCCCTTTCTCATTTACTACTGGAAACTGGTTTGGCGCTTAACCTACGCGTTGGGCTTCGGTCGAGCGACGCTACGAAAGGGAGTAATAAAAAATTTCCAAAAATCCAAAATTATACTATAATCAGTTTCCGTGCCTACCAGACGCGTTGAAATATTTTCGTACAACTTAGTAAGTTGTATGAAAAAACCATTAAAAATTTGAAAAATCCAAATATATATTTTTTTTCTAACGAAAATTTGATAGATCTTCTTGATCATCGCCACAAGTCTGCTTGCAAAGTTTCAGCTCCATTGGATCACGGAAAAAGGGATAAAAATCGATCCAAAGTTTTTTCGTCAAGCAACCAAACAAGCAGACGCCACGAGTTAAAAGAAAGGAAGTAAAAAGTAACCCATAAAAACCAAGTTTTTACAATACTCCCTTTCTCATTTTCGGGTTTCGCGTCTATCATATGCGTTGAAATATACATACAACTTGTATGAAAAAAACATTAAAAATTTGAAAAATCCATATTAAATTCTTATAAATAAAATTCCATATAAAAATCCAAAAATTATACTATAATTATTAATTTTTTTTAAAGAAAATTTGATAGATCTTCTTGATCATCGCCACGAGTCTGCTTGCAAAGTTTCAGCTCGATTGGATCATGGAAAAAGGGATAAAAATCGATCCAAAGTTTTTTCGTCAAGCAACCAAACAAGCAGACGCCACGAGTTAAAAGAAAGGAAGTAAAAAGTAACCCATAAAAACCAAGTTTTTACAATACTCCCTTTCTCATTTTCGGGTTTCGCGTCTATCATATGCGTTGAAATATACATACAACTTGTATGAAAAAAACATTAAAAATTTGAAAAATCCATATTAAATTCGTATATATATAAAATAAAATTCCATATAAAAATCCAAAAATTATACTATAATTATTAATTTTTTTTAAAGAAAATTTGATAGATCTTCTTGATCGTCGCAACGAATCTGCATGCAAAGTTTCAGCTCGATTGGATCACGGGAAAATGGTTAAAAATCGATCCAAAGTTTTTTCGACGGCAAGCCGGCAAGCAAACAAGCAGACGCCACGAGTTAATATAAAGGGAGTAAAAATAAATAATTTTCTATTTATGAATTTTCAGATTCAAATTGCTGCAATTATTATATCTCGTGATTTTTCATGGGTGTGCCTGTACATACATAGGCATTTCTAATCCAATTGCAATGTAATTTTTTTTACTAGCACAGTTAGCGCGGCCTCGGATAATCGAATAACTGTAAATCAATACTGTATTAGGCGCATTATGGCAATGTCTCCTTGCGACTTTCATAAAATCGGCGACAATTTACATTCGCGTTGATATTTTTAAATAACCATTTGCGTAAATAAATGACCGTAACACTTTCAGGGTTAAGTCGGGCACGAATAAAAAGTAAGGTTTACGATTTGTGAACCGACATGTCTTAAAAGATAACGCGCTGACAATAGCCGGCCGTAAATTATCCTAAAGATAAAGGATAAATATGCAGGTATACCGGTGTTATTGTATAGCTGGCGGAAAGGTGGGTTTACACTGTATAGAACAAACAGCAGGCAGGTTGCTAATATGTCGTTGAAAATATCAGGCGTAACAATAAAAACAATTATAAATATATTAGAAATGAAATAAGTTCTATGTACCTAATTATAATTAGTATCTATTATGTTCTCTTCAGAAATAATAACTGAAAATTACCTTTAAAAACATATTTTTCGTGTAGGTACCTACTTCATTTGTAAAATATAAAATGGAAACTAATAGGTTTGCTTAGTGCTATTGCTTTAGCTTTTAGCTAGCTTTATTTGGTTAGCTACTTCATTTGTAAAATATAAAATGAAAACTAATAGTAGAAATATCTGCTTCAATGTAACTAATATAATGTATGAAGATGGATTTATTTTACTCTATTTTAAGAGTATATTTTTGTTTCATTAGTACATATGTATATTGTATTATACAATAGCATGGTAATAGTATAATAGCGTTTATAATGGTACTAGTATTGGGCCATGCATTACCCGTACAGAGGCAAATATTTTAAACTTTTTATACATAGATACCAGGCGCCTGCAATCAGTACTTGAGTTTTAATAAAACATGTTTGGGAAAAGATCGAAATTTAATATTTTTCCGACTAATATATAATATTTCAAATGCAATATAATACTATGATAATAATTATTGTGATTTCAATTTTACGAAATACTTAAATATGAAGTTTATTTCGTAGAAATTCTAACTCAGCACAGCTTATTTCAAAGTATTATACCTATTGTCATCAAGCTGCGGCTAAAGGTACTGATACACATGCTAGTTTTGAGCATACTCCAACAACTATACACACGTGATCGTTATTAGTATTATAAATATATATTGATGTAAGATAAACTTCCTCTGTGTTGTTTTAAATCATTTCGGGGTATTCTAGAATGTAAATATGGTGGAATATTTGTATAATAAAATTAATAACACACTAATAGATCTTATGTAATATCCGTTTGTCCGTCCGCCCGTGTCGCATTGGACATACTGTCTTGCATGGCAACATAATATACAACTATCAAAATAATAAACATAGAACAGTCCATACCAAAAATTAACGAATTCAGTACCCAAATAAATAATTGACTTTGTTACTTTATAGTATCAAAGTGTGCTATTCTCGGCACAAAAAATTCAGGTATTTCACCTTTGTATTTTCATCGAATTCAAAATACACAAGGTTATAAAAATTATCATTACTGACTAATTATTGTTTCTAGAATAATAATAATGTTTAATCCTTCGACTAAAATAAAACTAGTTGTTGACAAATTCATTAATCTGAAATTACAAACATAATAATTTGAAATTAAGTTAATATTAAATGAACGTTAAGTTTCGAAGCTGACATTTTTAGGTTAGAATATATGCAAGTTCATCTTTTTTAAATATGTCATTGTTTAAATCTAATATTTAATTTAACTTTAACCTAAAAAGAACTGAAAACAAATAACTCGAGAAATTATTAACTATCTAACCAACTTATTGCTACGCTGTTTCCCCGCAAGGGTAAGCAGAGAGGATAGAACGCCAAACTATTTTGTCTTGGTACACTACAATTGCCTCGTCCGCTTTCATACATTTTCTCACCCACACTCTTGGTTTGTTACAGCTTTTACCAGAGTCGTCTTCCAATATTGGGTTGATCTCCAGTTTTTTCATAGACGCCCTTTCTTCCTGTTTCCTTCCACGTTGTATATTTCTTTACCATCCTTTCTTCGCTCATATGTTCCACATAAACAAACTATTTTTGCAACACTTTCTTTATTTTATCAACAACACTATATTCGCTCCTGACTTGTTCGTTATTCGCCTAAACAATTTTCGATTTGCGACTGCATTTCCATTTAAAAAATGAATAATGTGGACTAAAATAATATTATTTTATTTATATACGTTAAATTTCATTGATAGTATACAAAATCGATTATAGGTGATTTTAGTTTAATTAAGATAAATTATAGATGTCTCACAGAGACGAAGCTGTTTATATGAGAAAAATGTATGGAATTTTTTGAACGGTGGGTCAGGGCTTAAAACCTGTATGAGCTGGCTTAAGTGATCACTCTACACATTGCAACATTCACCAATATCATCGTAAGAACATCCACACATAAAATTTTTAAAAGTTGGTTCCATATATATGTTCCAAATAGGAATCATCCGTATATTTCAAGGGGCTACGTTAGAGACATCTGTAGTCTCATCTCACGAAACAGAATACATAGATTTCGCAGCTGGTAATGATACTTCTATATTTTTAATGTGCAACATTCTTTTTAATGTAATGAATTATTTAATATATAAACTAGAATACGCCTGATAATCAATTTTAACTCTTTTTATAGACCCAATGTATTTGAATGTATGTTCTGAGAACACAATTACTGGATTTGTTCAATGCGGGATTATTTTACTCTATTAACTAACATACTAAGAAATGGCTAAAAATTATACATTTTAATGAGTGTT
>JADDOH010002253.1:127500-276297 GCA_016648135.1 Agrypnia vestita
AAAGGTATGTTGGTACCGGGGGCGTGCAGTGGGAACAGGAAGCATGACGTTTATTTAAACACTTGTTGTAAACCGTTAAAAATTATGGTACTTTTACATGTTGGTTCCTAAGGAATAAGTAGTTATTTATTTATTAAAAAAAATATATGGAGAAGTTACGGATGTTACACGAAGTTACGACGAAGATAGACGGACAGACAACGAAATTATTTGAATTGAGATATATTTGGAAAAAAAAATCGGTATTAAATATTTATTTGGCAGAATATTATGAAATATTAAAATATGAATAATATGTTAATTATTGAGATAGGAATATTACGAGATGCATCTCTTATTTGGGATTCTTTTAAAAATATATGCATAGAAAAAGCCATGCTTCTTGTTCTCACTGCACGTCCCTGGTAGCTACGTATATTTAAAAAAATGTTAAATTTTTGAGGAAAAAATCTTTTGATTGACCGTGCGGAAATTTGAACCAGAATTTTCGCAAGGTTTTAATAATTTTATTTCACTTTTCTCACAGCGAATGAATTTTATAGAATCGATATTAATTATTTTCATGATAGTTTAACGTTTTACATAAGACGTTTCAAATATTGAAAAACATTGCAACCTTTGTCGCTTGTCTCCTTAATCGTTGACACTTCACCCAGAGTGTAATGAATACTTTCTGTTCAAAATCGAATAAAGAAGATTCCCCAGAAGTTTATGCTAATAGCTACGAAAAGAAAAATAAAAGTAATTTAATTTTTATCTGTACATTGTATGAAATGAATCTCACTGAAAAAATACTTCCAACAGAGTATCTTATTATTTAACAAAATAAATATTGATTGAATTTATTTAAATTGTTATTAGTGCATTAATTAAACTAGTTATACTGGTGACGTAAAGATTGTGATTGAGTGAAGAATTTTCCTGCAAAATTAATAATACTGAAATTCCTCGTAATAATGGCTAGTGCGTCGGTAAACCCACTCCAATCCATACATAATCTTGTTATTTTTTAGTGATTACTTAATTCATATTTAATATTTTTACTTCCTTTCTTTTAACTCGTGGCGTCTGCTTGCTTGTTTTCTTGACGAAAAAACTTTGGATCGATTTTTAACCCTTTTCCAGTAATCCAATCGAGCTGAAACTTTGCAAGCAGACTCGTGGCAACGATCAAAAAGATCTATCAAATTTTCGTTAAAAAATAATAATAATTATAGTATAATTTTGGATTTTTCATATTTTTAATGGTTTTAACATTTTTAATGGTTTTTTCATTTTTTAACTTAGTAAGTTGTATGGAGATTCCGACGCATATGGTGGACACGTAACCGGAAAATGAGAAAGGGAGTATTGTAAAAACTTGGTTTTTATGGGTTACTTTTTTTTTCAATAATATTGTTCGATCGATTTGAGATCATTTGTTTATAAGATTTTCAAAAGTTATCTTCTACTGAATCTAAAACGAAAAGTGTATAGTTATAAATGCATACTTCCAGTGCTCGCGTGTGACTGTGAAATACAGGCTATCAACAAAAAAGGCAGAACAACTTAAGAGTAAGCAAAGCTTAGAAATACATGTAATGGGCAACGCATGACGACGCGGGAAAAGAAACGTATGGAATAGAATATGTAAGAGTAGTGGATATGAATGAAAAAATTAATGTCTATAGGTGAGCCCCGTCGCTAGGCGGGTGGACTATACCTAGACAAAATCAACAAACTTTGCGGAATTTCATATATTACGTATTCGTGTAAACATACCTACTATTTAAATAACTGAAACAATTCTAAGCCTTTTCTGATGAGATTATTATTTGAAAACCTAAAAAATTGTTTAAAAATCATGATATTATATTTAGAGATTGTGTAAATTTTATATGCTGGCTTTAAAAAAAAGTTTTTGTGATTTCTTATAGATTATTATTATATTATTTATTATATAATAATAATCTGTTGCATGTTACGTAGTAGACATTCGTCTTCGGATTCAGGCATTCCCTACTTAACCCTAAAAACGTGTATTCTGTTACATGTTAATTCCCTTATACTCATAAGATATTTTACACTGTAGGTACATTCTATTTTTGTGGACAGTACACCAGGATCATTAATGTCCCTTTGATAATCTCTTAATTTGTTGGAAATACATTTTTTTGCTTTTGTCATCGATATATTTGTAAACACATAAACGTAGGTACCTACTTACAGATATAATATTTAAGATAATGTTATTTAAAAAAGGATTCTCAGGAAATTGCACCACTTATATGTATTTATTAGGATAACAACACTTTCATAATATTCACGTCAAGTATTAAACATTTTTGTAACATGCAATCAATGGAACGAAGATGCACCAACGTTAAGAAAATGATAAAAGATTTTAGTAAAAAATAAAAAAATAAAAATGTGAGGTATACATCATAGTGACATTTTCGTAATTAATAATCAATTACCAACCGATGAAGGTTACACTAATCGAGAAATTATTATAGTCTGTTGGTCATCTGAGAATCTCTGGACAGCAAGTGTTGGGTGCCGGGTCTCGCGCTTGGCTGTCGACGCGCGTTGATGTCACTATAATACCATACAATAATAATAATTGCATTTGCTACGGAAAGCGACTATTTGCTCGCAAGGATGAATGATGGCATCGCACGAGATCCCAAGCCTATTCCACGTGAATACACGTAAGATTGATTGCGGCTAGCCTTCTATAATTTATCTTCCTATCTACCATCTGTAGTAGGTGAACGCCCAGATATAGTCAATAGGAACGAATATTTCAAACGAATTTTTGAATTTTTTTAAACAAGAGCATTTTTGCATCTCATGACCCGGATAATTTATCACTTTAAATATTTTCTTTTATAGTGATTGTGTATAACCTTTCAGTATACAAAGTATCAGATAGCAATTTGATTCACCGATTACCTTTGTCAGGTAATGGCCACCTTTAAAAATAAATATATGACATGTGTCGACCAAATAATACATTTTAATGTAATGTCTATATTGTATGTGTATATACCTATTATCTATTTTTGATAGGTAGTGATAGTGCAGTATATGAACTATCTAGTTGTGTCTTCCCTTAAGATTTTTGCCTGGTGACTGTGAGGTCAGGGTTCGATACGAGATCCAAGAGAACAAGTAAGTTAGCTTCATTTTTCTTTTTTACGTGACAAGTCATTATACTTTATGAATATAATGAGCTGTGATTATGTAAAAAGCTACATACTTAAAATAAACATTTTTTTTAAATTAACTTATTTTCTTTGACAGATATACGTATATTTACATGCCAAACTGTATTTATGGTTTATTACATATATTTCTGTGTCAAAGAATGATGTTGGTATGAATAGTTATATATTAAATTAAATTGTTTAATAATTATATATTTAGGATTGGGACACTGGTCTCTGGAAACTCTTAAGTATTGGGAAGTAGGTACCTACCTACATATCCACATTTTTACAGTATCGTTAATTTTTGTATCAAAAAGCACCCACCCATTTAATTTTATACTTCATATTTTTCAAAAACGTTTATGTTTCATACTAAATCTCAGGATAAGTCATTGTTTAAGCTTTCAAATCATTTCCGACCAAAATTATTCGAATCTTTTCGACTTACTTTGAAGCAAAACTTTAATGTAACTCAGTGGCTCAATTACAAACTTAAATGATTTGTTAATTTATTATTTTTACATACTTACATTGTTATACACAGTTGTATGAACTCATCGAGCTATGCGTCTGTTAAGGCAAATATTATGCACTTTGTACACGTAGGTATTAGTTTGTACCATCATCATTTCAAGTCTACGATCTATTGACTATCGTTGCATTCTCATATGATTTTGCTACTAACATCTGTGGTTACGTAAATCCTTCAGTAAAGCCATGTATTCACTAGGGGACAAATTGTTCCTCAACAGCACGCGCGGCATAGAGTCTACGTGACGTTGCAACGTCGTGCACTGTTCCACGACGTCGCGCACAACGTAGCGCGGCATTTCTACGTGCCGTGGCAACGTTGCCATGCGCACGATACCCGAGCGAGCTCACTGCAACATTACGCGGAGCGTCAGTACCACGTGGTATGTTTACAAGTGAATACGCATGCGCTGTGTCTGTCAAGATGACAATGTGGGAAAACGAAATTGTTCTTGAACTCATCGAGCTGTATCGATCGAAGATCGCATAGAATGTCCGTCCTTCTTTCTCTTTGCAGTAAATAATTTCGCATTCTCCTCTTTTTTCTCCTCTTACGTTTCGATAAACTCGTTAACATAAACAGATACGCAGTTGTCATCATAACCTCATAGGGCGACATTTCCGCGACGTGTGGAAAACAATAATTATTTGCAAAAAGGACATTGTTTTTAATAATATTCAATTTACTACAGTAAAACCTCGTTAATTTGAAATTGCGACCCAAAAAACATTACGAATTGCGCGGAACCCCGTTTTCGCCAAATGAGATACCGCAGCTGTCATCATAACCTCATCGGGTGACATTTCCGGGACAAGATATGCGGGTCCCGGTGTGTATACGTCAAATGACCGCGTCATTGTCTCCGAAACATGAGCGTACATGTTGATGCGACCAAGTTTTGTCGTAAGGTTTTTAATTTTATCGCTTCATCATCTGCGAGGTCTTCCCCATGCTCGCGTTCCTCGGAGTTGTTGTCGTAATGCCATACGAATATGTGAATACCTTTGAGGAAACATAATTTGGACATGTTCGGCCCAGAGTAATCGAGTGATCTTCAGCGTAGCCGTGATGGTTGTTTTACGGTACAGAGCATTATGGTTCCATCTGATTCTCCAATGCCTATTTTCCTACTTTTCCGAGGCCCATGGTTCGCCACCTATATAATTGATGCAACAATTTACATGTTTATTCTTAAATATTTTATTATGAGATTACAGACATTTGGTAGATTGGAGCATTTAATAATGGATGTGTAAGAAGTGAAAAACATTTGACGCGCGATGTTCTATTCCCTTCGTCCACTCTAATCGATGTTTGGTGTGACTGTTATTAGATTGGCTACCGCGTTTTCGGATAATTTTGGAATCAAATATTTAAATACCATTTTGAATGATTGTAATTTGATTCGTAATTCGAGTCTCCCGCCCAATCGGGCTCGGCTCTCGCGCGACGGGCCGGAGATGGATCTGCCGGCCGCTGTCCCACTTATTGCTCGTGTTATTTAAATTAGATAACTGTTTACGGCCCGCGACCGACCCGGCCGAACCACTGACGAACTACCATGTTTGTGGACACCGTGCTCGGTGCGGGCACATTCCGATGCTCGGTTATGACTTAGTGCCTCCGCGCGCAGCCGCGGCCCGCGGACCCGCGCGCCCAATAGTCGTTGAGATTTTTTTATAGACTTGCGTAAATATCTGAAAGTTGATTAATTTTCGAAAACAACTGGAAAGAAGGATGGGTGTGTTTCCTTCCGGACGAGAAAGAAACGGAAAAGAAAGACACAGCTTCAAGTTTAAATTGTTTTCCACGTTATGATTATAAAAATAACGACGATTTACATTCTATTAAAATCATTTAGTTATAATCGTAATAACTTACGAAATATTGCGTGCAAGTAATTCATAGAGTTTCTACTATATATTTGATGAAAACACGTTTTCTTGTGAAATTGCAATTTAAGAACAAAGTTCTATGACATTAAAAAACAAATTAGATTAATCAAATATATAAATATTGTCACGGGACGTGCTGTAGGAGGCCAAATGAAAACTCTGGAAATGAATTAGTGATTAATTATTTTATTAAATTGAAAAAATCACTTAACATGAATTGAATTAATACACTTTCTTGAATTCATACTATTTCGCAATTTATCACAAGATTATGAATTCTTTATTATTGCTGGGTAACACTTTATATATCACTTGCTACAACATTCTATCCAATTATGGTACGCAGAAATCTAACTTATTTAAATCGCCAGTTAAGTATTTCGCTTAATATCTGTCGCTCCGAATATCTCACTTCTAGCCACTCCGGCCATCGTTCCATGACTTATTTCGATAAAAATGTCAAAACATACTGACTGCGCAGCGCGTTGCTCCTTGTATTTATACCTGTGTTTTTCGAATTCTCGAGAACAATATTTTATTTCCTGGTGTCTACGATAAGGTTCCAGAAATTTGTAGACATTTCCCGAATGTTATAGATAATACCAGAATATTCTAGTGTGTCCTAGAAGTCCCCAGAGCTTCGATATTGCTGTCGTCATCGACATGCTACAAAGGCTCTGTACGTAATCTCTTTTACCATCTCGTTACAATACATAAATAGATCTATTCATAGATGTATTATATTTGGTTACCACTGGGTACGAACTCGGAACTTTTATATACCTACGATACAAATTTCGCTATTTAACATTTAAAATGACGGAAAAATGATATCTTATATCAATTATTTTGTAAGTAGGTGTACCTACTCCTACGTAAATAATACACATGTTAGCTAATTAAAAACGGTAAAATAGATGTGTCATAAAATCCAGAATCATGTCATTTAGATTCTATTTGGACAATTGCGTCTTAAGGAAAAAAGATAATTTGACACTCTTCTTCAATGAAATGTAGCCATTTCCACACACAGGGATAATATTCAATATTCAAATCATATTTAGGTATCATTATTTGTTTTAAACATCAGAGAAGTACTGACATCTTTCTTCGCGCTAGTGGTAAGAAGTTTACCTAATGACTAAGAATCCTTATTCAGGAACACCAACAAGTTAATCCTGTTTTTAATAGCGCTTTGCATAGTTTGAATATTGACGTAATGTTGAGGAGTCGAATGATTTTGATGACTTGCAGATTTTAATTTTATGTTAAAAAACAACAGATAAATAAAAACAAAAATAAATCATAAAAACAGCATTAATAATTAACGATAACATTAATTAAAATTATTATAATAATTTTAAACGTTTGCAACGCAAGGCATTGCGTTCTGATTTTACCCATTTAGCGAATGAAAATAATTTGAAATAATATATCTTGTATACACGAAGTAAAAATCTGTTTAATCAAGTTGAATTCAATACCAGCAACTGCGGGTAATTTAATTTATTGCGCCCGATATAGTATTAACCTGACAGTTTCATAATACACATTAAATAAAACTAGTTAAAACATTGTTACGCTTTGCTGGAAGTGTAAGCGGACATAATCCTTTGTATTTATCTTTATTTTATATTGCGTGAAATAAATACCTTAATCTTGCACATTTGCAGATTACCTACCTTTACAATATTGCCTTACTATATAAGAAAGAGCGTGCATATATTATTAAAAATATACCAACAATACTAGGCATAATTGCGTTGTACTTATTGAATGCACTAGTATTTTTAACGTATAAATAAACCTATAAACAAAGTGACAATTAAATACTAGTCATATTCGTTACTACGGTACTTATATTATTCAATACTCATATATTATTTAAATAGTCAACGTAAAAAAGTCAAACTTAAATTAATTTTTTCATTTTTTACAAATTCGTTTGTTCGAAAGTCTAAATACTTATATGTTTAAAAAATAAATAATATATTTCCATATTCAAATAGATAGGTAAGGAACTTATTTAAGAATTCAATACCTACACTTTCCACATATATATGTACCTACCTACTTACCTGCACGAAGCAATATTTACTAATTGTTGAATTTAAATTGTGAAAAATAATTATTTAAATAATCATTTCCTAATTCAGTGAACCATACACTAATTACAAAGTTTCATTATTTTTCATTAAAAACAAGTACCTTTTTAATTATGTATATATGTACCTATTTATTTACTAACAGGGGAATAAATATCTCTTTATGAAATGAGTATGTACAATTAAGTTTATATAATTTACAATTTTATAAATATTGGCATCATTTTACATACATACTTACATAGTAGAATTTTTCGTACAATATAAAAATATTTTTAATGATGTTATATTCATGAAATGAAATATGGTCTACTTTCTCTTAGATGAAAGGTTATCAATCTATTCCGTGACATATATTCTAGGCTGTGTAAGTTATTAGCGAACAAACTTATAAATTTTCTCCTATACCTTATATTAGATATGATAAATTATAAGTCGTGTTATAAACCAGTTTTAGAACGTAATACAATATAACAACATACATTGCCTCTATGATTTTTAAAAACGGTTATCTTGATGGTTGAATGGATATGTCATGCAAATGCAATGGTTCGGTCCCCGCATCATCTGTCTTATTTCAGTTTTTCTTATTCTCATAACTCGAGGAAATAACAACAAAATATAAATATTATTAATCTTTTATATATATAAAATTTTTCAATATATTTCTAAAAAAATAATTCTAAATATATAATGTAGTTTAGTGTAATTTTGAGAAATGCCATATCTTTTTTTCAATATGCCTTCTGTGAATTTTAAAGTCAATTTGTATTGTAATTTATATGTATATAATTATTGTTATGTTTTTATACAAAGTAGTTAAAAAATCAGAAAAACTACTTTAAATATAAAATTTTTTAAGTTATTACACGTTGGATTAAATAAAAAAAAACACAATTTTCTGAGAAATTAAAACACTTTGAAAGTTAGTATTTTTACAATACCTTACAGAATACCATGAAAAGGAAAATCCTTACTTTTTGCACTGATGAAACCTGCTTGATTCTCGCGGACAGTGATGGAAAGAATTTTTTTAGTTTAAACAATTTTAGTTCCCAAAATCCTTCGACTTTTCAAAATTAAAAGCTCTAAAATATTCTAAAATATCGGCGGTCCTCGTAGCCCAGTGGGCATGACACTGGCTTCTCACATCGAGGGTTCCAGGTTCGATTCCCAGTGAGGTCACGATTGATCGATGTGATTTACTCAAACTTAGGTGTTTTGTGAAGTTTCTCGCTTCTGTAATTGGACCTCTTGGCCTGTTAAGGTGATAAAATAAAAAATAAATAAAAATTAAATATCCATGGCCTTCACGGAAGCAAACTGTCAGATTGTTAATTTTGGTATTAATCATAGTTAAGTAATCTTTGTTTATTTCACCATTACGATTGGCAATAAATACATTATGTGAAGTTTTACCCACTTATATCACAACTGTGTGTTGAAATGCGTTAATGTACAAAGCTGTTCCGTATTATAATATTCAAAAATCTCGTCCCGGTGTCACACCCCTGCTGATGTTCATCCATCATTGGCCGAAATGACTAAATAAAATTTTATTGGTACTTGGAATAATCTGATATGTGTAGATTGGAGATTGCTTGCATACTCCACCTATCACAGCACTTATGGGATAGCATTCTACAAAGCGATTACATTTTTATGCTAAATAAAATGTTATTGAATCGCTTGCGAATTCCCGTCTTGCCTTTTCTCACAGTCAAATGATTTGACGGTGTCCCGTAACGCGTGAAGTATTAGGTCGTTGGCGTTTTACAAACTTTGATGAGGAACAGTCGTCGGTATCAGTTTCAAGAATAACTGTGGTCGTTATTTACTTACGTTGTCGTATTATTCACATTGAATTCCTTTCTCGGTAACGAAGATGCCTTGTGGGAATAATGATTGAATCTATTTTATTGTATGGACATACTACCAACCTTCGAGGTACATTCATCAAAATATATATTCTTAGTAGAGTGAATTCCTTTGAAATTTGTTTGTATTAAATTTTTGTTCTGAAGGTGCCTTTTTAAAATAAAAAATAGGTACTTAACAATAATGATTTTAAGATTGGAACATAGAAGGGGTGATGTAACTAACGGTGACGTGAAGCGTCATAGGAACTTTTATGTTCTAATACACTGCTCTAACTTCATCCAAATTTAAACCTTCTCATGCAAGCTCATCGATCCTTGAGTCTTCTAACATGGAAATCTTATAGGGTGTGGTTAACCTGGGCATATCGTGTCTTCCGTGGACGCCCTCTGTTTCTGGTACCACAAAAACTCGCATCAAATTTCTTTCTTAACATTCTCTCCCCGTTCATTCGTTCTATGTGACCAAACCACCAAAATGATCATTTTTCAATTCTATTCGCTAATCGATGACCGGCTTTAACATTATTCTGATTTGTTTATTATTTTTATTCCACCATATATTGATTAACTGCGTCTGATTGGTTTAATATCCACCGCATTTAGTCTTTCTTCATTTTTTTCAGCTCCAGTATTCATTTGCATACGTAAGTGTTGGTAGCAGCATTGGAATGGAATCAAAGTAAAAGTACAAAGAACAAATAAATGTTACGACAAAAATATTCACTGGGATTTGCCATTGCTGTTAGAGTGGTATACCAATTTGTCAATTTATTCTAGTTTATCTAAAATTCAGGCTTTTTATTCAGTTTTTGTTCAAGCTCAATATTATTTCCTGAATTATTATTATTCAAGCTCTCTATTAATGTTTCTCCTAAAGTTTTAAGAAGTAAACTCCTCTTGTTTTTACAAACTACAGGCAGAATTCATATTTGTGGCGAACTTGCAACAAATTTAATGCACTCACAAATAAGTATTGCTCGCTTTCTGAGTAATTTTTCAAATGAAATATTTGTAATTTTATAATTATATCTATCTAGTTTTATTAGTATACCATAACATTCTACCGATTGGAGAATACAAGCTTATTTAAAAAGAAAGAACGGTCGAAGTATGGTACATTACTTATTGTTACGTGCTTGAGCTGTTGTATGCGGAATTATTGACGCATGCCGACCTTTATCGCTTCAGGAATACGCACTTACATTGTGAGAAAATTTGTTGAACACGTCGCATGGATAAGAAGAATCTCCCCTAAGTGAAATTCTTACCTACGTTAGTAGGGACTCCCTGCCGATATTACTCTCCTATCAGAACCTCTTCTTCTTTTCGATTTCCTACCTGTCCCATTAATGCTGAGCAAATTTTCTCATTTAGTATGTTCTCACGCCTAAATTCTGGCATCTAACATCGTGAATAAATTTGCATTTCAGGTAGCGTCTAATCATAATAGTTATCAAATGTTGCTGTATTTATTGCTTTAATTGTATCGTTCCATAACGGGCGATGTCTGGGATTCTGATTAGGTGTATTTTTAAATAGGTGTTTAGGAGGAAGGGTTTTAGTTTTGTTTTGCATAAGCCTTTAACAGTAACGATTTATGTAAATTTTTGTATAGGTAAGATAGTAGACGAGATATGCGGGAGGCTCAGGGTAACACAATATTTTATTATTTTTTTATTTATATTTTATTGTTATTTTATGCTTCAGCAGGACATGAGGCTTAATTACAAAAGCCAACACAGATTAGTGACCTCACTCTCGGAACCCTCGGTGCGAGAAGCCAGTGTCATGCTCACATTATATTGCTTTAGCTGCTTAAATATTAATTAAAAATACTTTAGAAACTAGAATAACTTAATGTATAAAAAACAATTTTTATTTGTCAAAATAATATTCCAGCATAGAATATTCACTTTTGAAATCACTTCTCTGAAAATACATTTTATTTTGTTTAATAAAAAAGTTACCAAAAAAAGATAGTAGTTTGGTAGTTATTTAGCAAGACTACATGTTTTCAAATTGTACATTAAATATTATTTAACTCATACATCATCTAAATACACTGATTGTAATCATAATTATCCTGAAAATTAAGAAAATATTAATGAATTCTCAATAAAAATATTAAATCAATTAGTAAAAACCGGGAGGAACTTTATTAACCTCACCAACGAACCGATATGTAATTGATATTAAAATTTTGACTAATGTAATAAATAAATGTAAAATTATTTAATATAATTAGATAATATCATAATTTAACTTTTATGTTCCAGCAACGTATTTTATAACAGGTGTGTATATATTTATGTCGAATAAATATTTTCAAGTACCTTTTTACTAATAAAAATGAATGGCGGTAATTACCTATTGAAATGATATATCATATTAAATAATATAATTATCAACTAAATCATCATCCCTGACTCTTAAACGCTTCCTGGAGATTACATTTCCTCTAGCTGCGATCCAGGCTGCTTTCCGCCAATCATCAACACCAGGAATGGATGGGCTTTGGAGAGGTTAGTGGTTGAGTGGGACTTGATTTCTATTTTTTTTCCAAAATATACGTTTACAAAAATGTCACGCTTCAATGTTCCCACTGCACGCGCCTGGTGTGTGGTCACCAATTTAGAGAGCGCGTTTGAACGTCGGTAAAATGTACCACCTTTCAATACACCTTTATTATGCGACTTTTAGCTCATCACGAAGGAAAGATTTCTAATTGTAACACATTTTCCGCTCTGAAAATTTATATTAGGATTATTATTCGTTATGAAAGATGAATATTGTTATATAGCAAATTGTAATATGTCAAAAAAAATCATGTGTGTACTCATGTACGCGCGGTAGAAGTCAAAGTAAAATAAAGACAAAATTATATATTAATAACGCCTAAAGTAGTGTAACAGAAATGTAACCTCGAATATTTGAAATAATTGGGGCAAACAAAAACATTCTTAAAAACTGATCAAAACGTTCGCAAACTCGCAAGTGAACAGAATCTGACAGATGATAAGAATTCGATATGGCTTCGTTATTGAGACATTGTTCCTTTTTAAAAAACGTGTGCATTTTCAAAATAAGTTCTGTGTGTGATTTTTATTTTGAAAACGAATATCCGACAATTAGGTACGTCATTTTTGCAATAAGTAATTTCTCGAATATCACCTTTATTCGTTTTTGGCATGATGACAGATAAAAACCTTCTTAAAAAAATCGTCAATAACATGAAATACAGAAATCTATACGAGAAGCCCCTTTTTGGCATTTCGACCACATTGCTAAAATTGTAATTCAATAAACAGTTCTAATTTTCAATTCTACAACTAATCATTTGTCAGATTTTGAATGGAGAATCTTTATGATTGGTACCCGATTCAAGATGGTCGACAATACATTATTTGTATTATTGGACCACTAATTTAATAATAAATAAATAACAAATTAATAAGTGAATCAATTTTAGACAGTTTAATGGATGCGCGCACATTTCCCGCTACACGCGGTGCGTGCGCAACTTCCGTTACAATCAAAATCAGCCTGAATCCGGAATTATTGAACGCGTCGATGATGGACCCGATATCCGCAGGGATGAATGATTGTAAAATACCCACTTGGATAGCACCGACAGATCGTGGTCCATCATGTAGCGGGCTTCACGAGATGAGCAGGCCATGGGCGCAGTGCCGCCAGCCCTCTGCGGATCCATCATCGACGCATCCAATACCGGAGAAATCTGGCCTTCATCGACGACAATAACAGCATCACCTCGACATTGCGGGCGCTACGGGGAGCGCCACGGCGAGCGCTCGGGCACGCCACGGGCGAACGTTAGCCCTGAAAGAACTTAAATTAGAACGGAACACAAAATAAACCACCGACGATTACTGCTGTATCGCAGACATTTTTAAATAAACATACCAAAAAGTTCGGCATCCCGCGTTCCCCTTGGGCCCGTCGCCGAAATGGCATACACAACGCTCTGTCAACTGCGGATTCACTATTTAAAATGGCGCCAAGATACTTATTTTAAAAAAAAAACATTTCGGGGCTGAAGCGTGCACTCGTATTTGGTCACATCTCAATATTTCTAAACTAAACTCGAGAATACGTACCTAGACAGAAAATGTTCCGAATATTCGAAAAAATCAAACAAAAAAATTAGTAGATAGTAGGTGTTTAGTTCGAATTTTGAAATTATCACTATGCATTTTGACATTACAAATTCACTTTATCTAAGAAAAAAACACAAAGCTATATGGTGAAAACTTTGTTAAGTTTAATAACATTTTTAATATTTGCGACCCAATCAATTTATTCAATTTCTGAAATCAACTATACTGGGGAACTTGCCCATGCAAAAATCTGAGCATGTTTTCTACCATTATGCCCATCCTTAATTTATTTATGTATACATATATATATATCTAATACATGTATGTTCTCTCTGAATACAGGTATGGCTTTATACGTATTATATATAGTACGACGAATAAGTTCGTTACATTGCTGATGCGCAAAAAATTCAGAACGCCGAGAAATTTTAGTAATAATTTGGACTGCGTTAACACGTGTAGCTCGGCGTGATTTATTCCGGCCATAAGTAATATGGACACTTATAGCAGCGGTAAATACGGTGATATAACAGTACCAACATTATATTTTAAAGAATCTGAGATTAATGTCCGGAGATAAAAGATGGCAACTAACCGCGCATCGATCGGCCGTTTCTCAAAAGTGAGGTTTTATTTATTGTTACCGGTTCTTCAAAATGAATGGCGCTACCCACGCAAGAGCCTGCTTTGTGATTGGCCCGCTCGCTTCCGTTTCCAGGTGAGTTTAATGCAGAATCACTCAACGAGACCAGTGCGCGAGCACTTGCACAAAATACATCGGTGTAAATTATATTTAATCCTATTTTTCTATTACTAGATACATTGGTACTAAAATTAAATTTTTTAGATCGACTAAATGCTGGACAATACGCATGATACATAAAATTCAACGAGGTAGGTCCAATATCCGGACAGAATAGTTATTCTATCCCCGCTAGTTAGTAGTTAGTCAGTCGGTAGAGATAGTTATGGTTTCAGTTTTTGTTTTGTTTTTAGTGGTACCTATCCAATGTGCTGAAAATAATGCAAAGTATTGTCTATATCCTCTGTGTTGGTAGTCATCGTCGAAGTCTATTATAATGTCGACAACCTATAATTTCTAATGTAGCGAGCAAATGTATAATTTAAATTGCATTTATTTGTAACTCCTGTACGCTTAACTTATTTGATATTTATATTAATTTTACTTTGGCCGGTACATTTACAGGTAGAGCCCGATCGCAAAATGTACGAAAGGAAAAAAGTGTAGAGCAGCGACTGCAAAAAAAAATGTGTTGTGTAAATTTTTAATTTATATATGAGTAAATGAAAACAGTTTGCCTCGATTGGGAGCTACATATGTAGGAGTATTAAATATACCGTACTAACAAATAATAAAAAATCTCAAAAACATGTTTCTTACCATCTCTGCAGAGAAAATGTTTTACCGGTTTGATTCGGTCCAACCTCGTCTACGGAAAATTTAAAGCATTTAAGGATGAAGGAAATGTAGGATTAATTTTCACAATTAAACTAAAAACTGTCGGGTAGATAATTAATTACTGGAATTTAGCAATTGGTGACAAAAACATCGCAAAAATAGATTCTCGTTTATTGTTTCTATGAATAATATAAAACTTGACTAGAAATTTCAAAATACTATTTTTGTGTTTTTATTTCTTCCTTTTATCAATATGAAATATTTAAAATAATTATATATAATATTAAATTAATCATTTTGGCAAAAATTTTATATTGCATTGTCATAGAAAATACACAAATGCTGAAAGATTCAAAGCTCTGGTTAGTCGAGAAGTTTTTTATATTTCGATTATTAAATTTGAACATAAACAGATGAGTGAAGCTAAATAAAAGCGCGAAAAAAAATAGAGATGCGTACACACAATGAATACGTGTCACATCAATATTCTTACCATTTTCAAACTAAGTTAAACGCATGTACTATGTAACAGGAGTAGCTTTTTGGTCTCCTAGAATGAGGCTTAATCCCCTGACCAACGAATCACTAGGCGAGTGTCTTAGAGGCGGATTTTTGATCAGGCGCAAGAGTAATAGTTAAGAAAAAGCATACATTTTTGCGTTTTCCACCAATCAAAACACCCTTTTTCGTAGAAATCTATGTTTTTTGTTTAACTTTCACTCCTATCACTACCTATCAAACAACTGGCCTTTAAGGGGTTACGCCACCACTAATTAAAAAAAATCGTTATTTTTATATAGTTTTTAAACTTTATCTTATAACTTGAAGTTTAAGGAAAAAGAAAAAATGAAAATTATTTTATCAACTGATTATGATGAAAATTATTTTATGTTCTGTACATTTTCATTTAATTCACTCATCCCTTGGTGACATGATTGTCTCCGCTAGTTGCTTGCGCCACGGCGAAAGACTTTTGCGGGACAGCACATAACTCCGCCATTTTGAAAATTTCAAAATAATTAGTTAATGAAAAAATTGACCAATGTATACCGATTATAAAACAAATTTTATATGTCAATAGTTACGGCAATTTTTAATGTTTTTAAAATGTTTTTTAATAATGCCTCCAGGTAGTGTGACCCCCTTAATCACAAGATCACCGAACACGTTAAAAATTAATGATATAAATATTAATTTTGTATTAAATTGATTTTCGAGTTATTCTTTATGTTTTTTTTAATACTTATAACACCTGAAGAAGTGAATCACATCTGTCGCATATACCTACTCATCTTACACATTATATTTTCTTACTCTGCGACAGAATAATTCAGGGTAAAATTATAAAAGGTCTCATTACACTTTCACCAACTAAAATCTTCAATTATTTTTTCGAAAGCCATCTGAATTTTATTTCAAATGTTGTGAAAAAAATAATATTTTGTATGCTTTATTTAATTTTATCAATTACGTTATATTTATAATTCATTTCAACGGATTCAGTTGTTAAATAAAGTGTTATTATAACTGAGATAACTAATATGATTGTTGTAGTATGTTGTTCCTAAATGGCGGGAGTCGAAATACCTAAGTACAGTGGCCGGCAAACATCTTGAAATTCTACGGCGTAGTGGGGGGAAGTTTGCGCATCTACCTTTCCACCAACGAGACCCAAATTTCATCTTCTACGCATTCCTCCACTCCGCCAAAGAATTTCAAGAAATTTGTCGGCAACTGTACAAGGGTTGCTGAGTGAAAGGGCATAACCGTACAATGTCTCTAGTTTTTTAAATGAGTAGGGGCAGTAAAGGCAGTAGAATAATTAATATTATTTTTCTTCGTCGTTTCCTCACATTTGTGTTATTAGACTCGGGAGGTTGTCCTCTTCCTCCGCGATCCTCGACCCTGCCGGCCATCACGAGCCTCTCCATGTTGATTTTCCCTCTTCTGAAGATATGACCAAACACTTGCAAAGACACTTCGCAGATATGGCGATGGTAATCGTTCGCTTATACCGAGTTCCTCGATATGATACAATGATATGTCCAGCTGTCCGCGATGTTCTCAGCATCCTTCTTCCGTCTGCCTCTAGAATTAGCTATTCTGGTTTCGGATGTGAATATAATTAATATGATATTTCTTTGAATATGTACAGAGGATAATTGAATGGTTGAATCAAATTACGCACTAAGTATCGTGACCGAAAAGCTGAGGAAAACAAGATATGGTGAATAAAAATGTCATATATAAGTTTTTATGTGATTTTATTTGAAAAATCTATACTATAGATCCTACCTGTCTTTTCTACATAAAAACTAGAAGAAAAAGTTTTCTGTGTTTCAAGTTGCGATATATGCATTTCAAACAACTCCCAAGTACCCAGCGCTCTTTTCTATGAAAGGCACTAAGTCCTACTTCTGTGTAGTTTAACATTAGGTAAGTACCCCGTATAGTATCCCTTGTCCGTAATAAAATACCGGGATGAATGTTAATTTCAAAACACAAAATAAATCATACCTCATTTACTGGTGGATTTTTGCTGGAATGATATTCTGAGTTATTGATGTATATTCCAGGCCTTGTGTTTTTCTTCTTTTATTTGTATTATATTCGTTATAACACCTTTTCCGTGTTGTTTGTATGGGGAGCTCACACGACGCGCACCCTACTTGGTCAGCCATTTTCATACAATCTGAAGTTAGCGAACCATGGCACTTAGTGCAGTTTTTAAAAAATACGGCGTGGTACTTGGCGAAGTCGCGATATTCAAACTACATACATACAAACTACTACGCGATATTACTGGGGTTGGTGGCGATGTCATATAGAACCAAGCTGCATACTTAGTTTGAAAAATGAAATTTTGGTACTTAGTGCCTATTTTACTGCAACCATTCAATTAATTAACCATCTCGTTTGTTTATTTATTTATTATGGAAACTAATGGATTAATACATATTCTAGTTACATGCGAGTGATTTACAAATGTAGACCAATTTATAAGTTTGTAGTCGATAAATATATCTTCTCGTTCCAGAATAAGATTTATCGTTTAATTATAATTTATTAAAATACTTAATAGAATCGAAAAACAAGTTTCATTCAAACTAAAAGTGGACCAACAATAAAATATCTACCTAATAATATTTATTGGCTCTCGCATAAATCATTTGCGAATAATTCTTCTCTAACAGTGATTAAATATAATTCATACCTAAATTTTATTTTTTAATACGTGTCGCATTAATATTCCTACTATTCTCAAATGAAACCAAAAGCCTATAGCTATAAAAATAGGACTAACTTGCTGGTGTCTTGGAATGGGGCTCGAAGCACCGACCACCAGATCATTAGACGAGCGTCGTAACCACTACACCGACAAGCAACTCAATTGTAAATTGTCTTTCGTTAAAAATTTATTGCGTTTAAATTAATGCATTGTGATCCCAATAATAATTCTCCAAATATCGTAAATTAAAATTCGATTGACATCTATGTATATTATACTTTTTGCGTAAAATTATTGAATTATAAAAATATATTGAATACTATAATAATGTTTTAATCGCAAAGACTTCAACCAACTTCGCTATCACAGCAATGAAAGGCCTGATATAGTTGTATAACATTCAACAAATTTAAAAAAAATCATTGTCCATGAAAGCTTTATTGTTAATAGAAAAAGTAATGGTAATAATAATAAAATTTTAATTGAAATAAAAAAGTAATGCCAATTTTTTAAAGAAGTCAAAGATTGTCAGTAGCGTACACTAGGTTTGTATTTAAGTTCTCTTCTTCTTCAATCTTCTTCTCTCCACTGCTGGATATAGGCCTCTTCCAACTTCTTCTACTTGTCTCTGTGTTGACCCCTCCGCATCCAGGCACCACCAGCAATCGATATAATGTCGTTGGTTTATCTCTTTGGTGGCCTTCTGACATTACTTTTATTTGTCCAGGGCTTCCACTTTAATTTTCGTGGCGCCTAATATCACTCTGTCTAACGACATGTCCTGCCCATTGCCACTTCAGTTTTGCAACATGGTCCATGACATCGGAAACTTTGGTTTTCTGTCTAATGAATGTATTAAGGTTATGCTGGTAATAATCGGTGGTGCTGTACGAAAGAATGTTTATTATTTGTTTGTTATTTCTAAATTGATTAACACATTAGCATTCGAATACATCAAATAAATATGAAATATACATTTATTTCCAAGAAATTATAATTTTGCTCACCTTTTTTGATTATAAGGAATGAGAAAGAGGACCTGAAGGGTACGTGTTTGGTATAAAGTCTAAGTGAAAATACAACTATCTATTGATGTGGAGTCATAACTTTAGCTTTGTTGTCATTTAGCCACTAAGCAAGTGTCTCTTAGAATGCTATTTTATCTCACTCACTCTATGATATATACTTAGATATATATAGATATATATAGATACGCATCTTTGGATATACGGCCAAGTTCTCCATTTTGAGAATTTGTTTGCATTATTTGTCTAATAATAGAGATATCGTTAATATTAAGCTAATGTAATGGATCTAGGATTTATTTTATTTGTTTAAAATATATGTGTGCCAAAATGAAAAAAAAATCAGTGTATTTCGTACAATAAATATACGAGTATCTAGAAAAACACGTCGACAAATGGCGGAAAATGAATGAATTAATTACTAGTGCGGCATATAGATACTTATTTAGATGAATACATTTCCTGATGTTAATCACCAATTTATAATCGTGATAGATTCTCTGAAGTCTGCTTTTCTTCTTCTACTTTTTACTCTGCTCCACTTGGCTGGGCTGCATCCCTGGTCAAATTCAAATTGTATGGCTCATTGAAGCTATCCATGGTCTTCTCGGTCTTGTTCTATCGGTGTCTATTCTTATAGTTTTATGAATCGTGTGATCTCTGCTTTGAGCCAGTCAGGAACAGCAGCCACCCTGCAAGAATAGATTAAAACATATTTTGTGTATGTGATTTCGTGACGCTACCAGCCTATTTCGATATTTTTCTCAGCTTCAGTTTATAATTATTTATTATAAATGACTTTATATATGTATAAATATCAATCAATTTATATATATATATAAATTTAGTATATAATATATATATTATATGTATATAGATCTATATATACGATCTATATATAATATATATATATATATAGATATATACATAGTATTAAACTATTTTCCATTTATTTAAGGAACGAGTCCCAGTAATATTTAATAAGACATAATATTAAATGAAATTAAAGAACAACCAAAATATCAAATAATAAAACTGAAAAATTAAATGCTGGAACCTGGATTCGAACCACGACCTCTGTGTTTCGCGCACGCGTGTTACCAATTTCACTATCCCAGCGAGAAAAACAAAGTCGTCAATATTTGATAGTATATGTTTCTCTGTGAATATTATTCACTATTTATATTATTCATTTTTATGCCCAGCGCCTAACAAGTCGTCAAATTTGATAGTTATATGTTTTTATCAAAATTGACGACTTGTTAAAGTCGCTGGGGATAGTGAAATTGGTAACACGCCTGTGCGCTGAAACACAGAGGTCCGTGGTTCGAATCCCAGTTCCGAATTTAAGTTTTCAGGTTGTATTATTTGATATTTGTGGTTTGCGTTATTCATTTGAGTTATTCGTAGTAATAAATATCGATATATATATCTATATATATATAGAGATAATATATATATATATATATATATATATCATATAATAGATAGATAAATATTATATATATATATATATTATATGTATATTATCAACGTTTATTAAGTCGCTTATTTCCATAACCAATAACATTATTAGGACATTGATGGCAAAACATTTTCAAATTATGAATTAAGCAGGAATCAACCTATAAAAATTTGTAGACCAGCCCTGTTACACTGTGTACAATATTTTGGATGATAATATATATACAATATATATATAGTACCACAGGTATGCACATACACAGGCAGTCTATTGACCCTGTTGAATAAATTTATAATAGCAGATATACAAGTAATTATTTGTGCATACCACACTGTCTGATATGGAAATTTTATTGACGAGAATACATCACATCTACAAGGTATGTTCGGTCATGATCATTAATCGCTAATTGGTTTTTATGTCAATACGGGTATCCAAAATTGGGAGAAACATTTAGAAAAAAACAGATAGTTATTCAAATCTCTCGTAGAATTTCCATATATTTGACACAACTGATGAAATTTGTTGAGCAATAAATTAAGAATATGGCGCCATATTTTTTTAATTTATAAGCGATGTTTTCAACCGGACGCAATTCAAATTAATTATTGGCACATTTTTTAATTTCAAAATCTTTATATTCCGGATAGATGCTAATAATATTATCAATACTTTTTCTATAAAGTGTGCGGTCACTTAAAAATATTTAAAAAAATACACTCATTGTAAACACTCGCTCTTCACGTTTTATATAATTTATCTTTGAGTGATATATTTTTATTATTATAATTAAACAACGGGATTATATTATACGAGTCCGTCATTTGACCCACTAAGCAGTGCTGGCTTAGGGCAATCAGCTCACATACTTCGTTGATCAGTGTTTTTCAATCTTTTGACTAAAGTGGTACACTTGACCCGCTCACTGAGCATCAACATAATACTAATACTTAATGCTCCCTATTAACCAGGTTCGCCTGACGAACTTGTCAATCCTGTATGCGTGAAACTTCGGCAAAAACCGCAGTTCGCGGCAAGCGGCGGTAGTGCGGCAGGACAATGGTTAACTGGGAGTAGAAAACTATAAATTACGATTACTATAAATAATTTGTCACTCGTAATTTTGTGTAATTATAACATGACGCACGCTCTTTCGCATAGTTTTGAAGAAAAAATTACTAGCCAGCTTGTCACCTCTTCACAATGTTAGTAGTATTAGTAAATAATATTGAAGTTACGTTATTATACGATCTTTATACGTAAAAGTTAAGAAAATTTTACGGTAAACTAGATATACTAATTTGCCGCAACACTCCACATGAAAAACACACACACACACACATACATATATATAATACTATATATATATATATTATATATATAATATATATATATATACACATTTTTCATTTTTATTTAAGGAAACGAGTCCCGTAATATTTAATACGAAATAAATAAATGAAATAAAGAGAAACACACAAATAACAAATAATAAAACTGAAAAATGAAATGCTGGAACCAGGTTCCTGCATTTCATTTTTCAGTTTTATTATTTGATATTTATGTGTTTATCTTTATTTCATTTATTTATTTCGTATTAAATAAATATATATATATAATCATATTTCATATAATATTAAATAGTAAAAAAAGTCATTTTGTATATATCTCCACAATACGATCATGACTAGATCTAAATAGAATTAAAATAGTTGTTCTTGAATGGATGATGAACATTTATTTAATAAATACACATATTATTGCACACTAAAAATTAAATAAAGTTTTGATCATCACTGGGTAAATAAATAAACATCATTGGATGATTAAAGTTTTTATTTATCATTGAATATGAATTTAATTCGAGCCATATTCTTTAATTTACAAAGTCACTAAATGTTTCTAGAATATTTCACACACTTATTATCTAATTTCTAAATTCGCACTAATTATATCTAGTCACTCGTCTGTGGAACACTTTTTATTATGCTGATTCTATCGCTTCGATTACTTTCGAGAATATTCTGCTCAACTTTCGAATGTATGTGGGTACTTAGCCCGAATATCTGTCACTCGTTTACACACGCACTGGTCACATTGCTTCGCTGGTAATGTCGCACGCATCAATCAATGGCTCGGTCGCGCGGCACTTCCTTCGTTTTTTTTTGTACAAAACATGTTGGTTTTCGAATTTTCAAGACCATTTTACACATTTATAGTATTTATTGGACATTTAAAGTGTTTACGAGAACGTCTTAGTCGATGCGAGTGTTCCAGAATGTTGTTGGGTGTTTGAGAGATTTCGATTGTGCGCAATTCCTTCAGATATTACCGTCTCGTTACGTTATATTATTTGATTTGATATTATTAATTTTACAGCGGCGCTCTAGTCCAAATGTAGCTTTAACTTTGAAATTTAAGTCAGTGGTAAGAAAACATAGTTACGTATCTGAATCACTTCGTAAATTATTTTTGATAAACTGAATTTCTCAAAACGCTAATAAATCAAAATGCGTTTTGAAGAAACACAATAATTACAAATACCTTATATTTTTTTAATTAGAAAACCAACAATTAGAATTTTAAGAAAACGTGACTGTGAAAACGAAAACTGACCATTTATCAATCTAATGGTAGATTTGGATCATTTATTTATTAGTAACGTTCGAAATGTATAGTAAATAATAATTCAATTGTATAGAATATTTTCGCTTTTATATATACTGTAATAATACTCGTCGTTCAACTTTTTGCAAGAAATAATTCGGAAATATTGAAAAGAAAATGCAAAATATGATATCGCATATCTCCGTATTGATATATGACATGTTGAAACATTTTCCACTCATAATCAAGGCAGGAATTATAAATATCACACATACACTCATTTATTTACATCAGTACCAAACGATCTTATCTGAAAAATTATTGTTTTTTTAAGTCGTACTTAATCGTACGTACCTATAAGCAGGAGCATACAGCTTTAAAACATATATCTCGTAATATTTATATAACAATTATTATCATAGAATTCATATTTTAATAGATCATAATATTTTGTCAGATAAATATTTAATTTAGGTATATTTTTTTTGAACATATATGTTTACGAAAAAGTCGCGCGTTAATGTTCTCACTGCACGCGACTGATGATAAGAATGGGAAACGATGTAAAAAAAATATAAGCTATCCCTTAAGCACCATAAATAAAACAATAATAATGTTTTGTTATTTGTTTTCTATTATATAAATTGCAATAATATTTTCCCTACTTAGTCGAGGTAAATATTATTTCCTATTTATTTTCCGAATAACCGATTAATGAATACTCTTTATCCATCAAGCAAGTAAGTATAAACAGATATATTGTCAAACTTAACAAATTCAATCATAAAACCCAAGCAAGATGCAATATATTTCTTGAATGGGTTTTTAAAAAAAAGTATTTATAGAAAATCGATCGTTGGATATTTGGAATAGTCAACTCTGATTCTATTTTAGTAATAATGTTGAAGAATATTATTTAATTTCCTATAGGAACTTATGTAATTTAAATAACAAGCATAATGGTTATAAATTTTAATGCATAAAAAATAATTGCGATGTTTATGATGATTAACTACATCGTAAAAGGAAAAATTAAGTTTGATATAATGAATTTATTAAATGTTTATCAATGTACGTTCGAGGCTTTAAAAATACTGTTCTTAAAAGTAATTGCATTAAAATGTATATGTACATAAAGAACTTGATATGAAAATATGTCGCGCTAACATATTAAATGTCATAAAGTAATTGGAATTTATCTGGAGATGGTTATTAAATTCGGTCTTCTTGACAAAGTGAGAAAATGTGACATTTAACTATTTTAAGGTAAACTCACAATTTGATGGATCTATAAGAATAGTGGACAAATCTGTCTAAATTTGTCCACTATTCTTCTTCTTCTACCTCTTATCCTAATAAGTCGGGGTCCTTGCACCGCATATAAGGTTTAACTTTTCTGTCGTGGGCTCACTCTCCACGTCAGCCCAATTTAGTTGCAACCTCGCTTTGCCGCAGTCCTACAACTGTTAACGCCTGCTCCTTCTTGGACGGCCCCTTGGTCTACTGCCTTCGGATCTTGCCTGGAATATCCACTTTGGCAGTCCATCTGCCGGCAATCGCAAGATATGTCCCAGTTACCGTAACTGTGATTTCTCGATAAACGTCAATAAGGGCTCTACTTCGAGACATTCTCTTTAGCGAAGGGAAAAACTTCATTTCAAAATGAAGACTACAACACACACACGTTCACCAGTTTGAAGACTACAAAGTGTACACTACAATTGTAGTACTACGAAATGAATGTAAATGAAGTGAAGTAATGAAGTAATTGTAGTATTAATGAAGTGAAGTAATGAAATGAAGTAATTGTAGTATTAATGAAGTGAAGTAATGAAATGAAGTAATTGTAGTATTAATGAAGTGAAGTAATGAAATGAAGTAATTGTAGTATTAATGAAGTGAAGTAATGTAATGAAGTAATTGTAGTATTAATGAAGTGAAGTAATGAAATGAAGTAAATTAATTTTTAAATGAAATGAAGTATTTTTTTCCCAAATAAAAATTTAGCGAGCTAAAAAAAAAAAATAAGGTCGCCAGACAGATTTCTTCGTTCGATTCCAAAAAATTTTCAAACCATGGGGGGGGGGTTGTTACAGATTCCAGAAAATTCTTCATATATCTACATCAACTTTCCAAAAATTTCACGTAAAAAATACACTATTTAAAATGTGTTTCTCATACTTTCGATAACTTTGAAGTGTATGTACTTTGTAGTGTTCGCTTTGAAATGAAGTGTACTATTTGAAGTTTATGCTTTCAATAACTTTGGTGTTTGTAGTTTGTAGTGTGCACTACACATCAAAATGTGCGAAGTGTGCACTTCAATGTAGTGTAGTACTACATTGTAGTAGTGAGTACAGAGCGGACCCATCACTAATTCTCTTATTTGATTATTCCTGATTCTGTCACTTCTGGTAACCCCTGCTGTTCCTCGTAGAAATCCCATCTCGGCGGCCTTGTAGCCTTGAGCGAGTTCTTTCGGTCAAAATCCAGTGCTCGTGGCCGTACACTAAGATTGGCCTGAAAACTGCTTTCAATACTGCCACTATTAAAACATAATATCTTTAGAGGGTCTCGTAAACGATTTGACGATTAATGTGACTAGATTTTGTCAAGAACTCTCAAAAGTGTATAATCTAGTATTACCAGTATAATTACCAGTATAAAATCTAATATGAAGTTGGTTACTTTCGAAAACTACCTTCTTATATAATATTTGGAATAAAATTTCTTTGTTTATTTCAAATAGTCTGTCTTCAAGGATTCAAAAGGGACGAGGGATGAATTTATATTATTTTTTAATGTAATTAAATGTTGCGCTTTGTATTTGATGAAAAGGCCAAAAAAAATTACTTTTGGGGTAAAAAGGTTGAGTTTATGAGTAATGCGCTTCGATATATTGTATATATACGAGTGTACCTCGTCATTTACTGTGAAGATTTAGAATGCAGGATACAGGGCTAGCAATTACTGAAATGTTACTACGGGTAGACTGCACAATAAATCTTCCTCAAGTAATTGAAATGTCCAGATGGAATATTACGAAGGGAAGCCATCTTGCTTCGGGAGAAGTGTGTGTAATTCGCCCGAGGTATTATGGCCGACAGTTGGTGCGCATGGGAGCCACTGTGTATCATTACTCTTGGTTGTGCCCATAAATTAAGTACGTGATGTAAATAAAATAATTACGTCGAATTTGTTGGCCCCAAATGGTTTAACGAGACACCGTGTGGACCATAACTGTTGGCAGTTCCTAGTTAAATACTTGAATAACGGGCCAGAAATTTTTGTCGATTTTGATAGAAATTACAGAAGGCCTCATACCACAACCCTTCATAATCCGGATCGTGGTCCGAAAAATGTCATTGCACATTTTACGCTTATAACCGTGTGGTCTCGAAACAACACTTCATTAAATGGTTTATACATATATACAGTGATTGAAAGTCCTAGAATACCATTACAGTAGATACAATGCAAAACATTTTTGGACAATTATTTAGGTTGAAAAATTCGAAAGACTGCCAAAAGTTATAAACGTTGTAATGAATTCTCCTAGTAATAGTACTTGAATGAAAAGTCATGCTATTAAACCTATCATTATAATATAAGTCTCAAAAATCTGCAAACGTTAAAAACAATGTAGGTACTCGGGGAAGTGGCATACGTGTCAGGTGTCAGGCTGATATGGCAGAAACCTGATTTATCCAGATACCTTTTAAACAAAAAGGTCAAACGTCCACCTGCATAGTATTTCAAAAGAATAAAGGTAGATAATAAAAATTTATAAAATACTTAGATAAATAATTTAACATTACAATATAATTTTTCCATATGTATGTGCCTACTTACTAGTCTATGTTCACTACCAAATATTAACATACAAATAGTTATGTTTACCAAGGTATGCACTGTATATGCTGAAATTACCATAATCTCTGCAAGATAGATCTAATTTACATTTTTATTTGATATATCGTATATTTAAGTTCACGCACGTATGATTTAAAGGTCACAGGTTAAAATAATAACAAGCATTTAGAAACAACAGATAAAGCTGTGAATGCATTAGCAGCGTAACCTGAATCTTTGCTTATTGCACTCCACCGGTATATATAATTATTCGTGTTCTTATACAAGGTAACACCTTATTCAATTACAACCAATAATTTTGATGCGATTACAAAAAAGCCACCTTACTAAAAATCAAAATTTTCCTCTTTTTCCATATCTGTTTGGTGAAAATCCCTTATTAGTAAAATATTAGTTAAACTACAGATATGAAAATTCTATTTATTACTTTTCATAATAAATGTAATTTTATATTTGTAGACAAATTAAGATGGCTTTCTTTGTTTTCAAATAAAATATGAATGCTACACACAACTCTCAAATATGTAACAAAGTCACACGACATGTTGTGTAATTACAAAATACGCACTGTTCTTAGAAATTGCTTATTGTGTCATATTTGGTAACATGATATTTGCATTAATTAAGACCCTTCTTCTTTCTATCTTTTTGCATAATAAAGTCAAAAGAACATTCACACGCTTTTAACTATTAATTATAACTTAAGCTTAATGAAATCTACATAAAATCATTTAAAACCTTCCATTTTATTACTATTAGATCTGGTTTTATTGTTATTAGGTCATTACTAGATCTGCATTACAATTTTACATTACCAATATCATACCTTTTCAAGAAGACACTTACAGTTAATTAATAAGCATTTCAATTTAACATTGAAAATCATTGTTATTTACGAAAATATTATCCCAAATTAAGTTTCCAATAGAGAGTGACGAGGATAAAATGGTTGATTTTCTAACATTTGAGTCATAAATAGAAAAAACTTTTCTATTGATTTTAGTATACCAATAGGTATATTTATCATAGAATTAATCAATTGAAAATAAATTAATTTAATTTTTGCTTTTTAATTTTTGTGAATATTTTCAATCTAGTAACAGACAAAAATTACTTTAATATATTTATTATACCATTTTGTCAGTTTGCCATTATAAAAACCAAAATTTGTTATTGCGTTAATTAGTTACAGTACCTTTTATTGAAAAATATGTTATTTAAAAAAATATATACAATGAGATCTTAGTACAATAGTATAGTCAATCTATTAATTTATATCATTAAGTATTTTATTGAGATAATATTGCCCAGGAGTTTGTCATTTAGAAAAGGGCATTCGGTGATATTTCGTATTCGATGGATCGTGACTTAAAACAAATGATGTATCCTTTGAAATATGAGAATATGGAATTAAGCACTTAGATTTGGATCTAATATTAAAGTTATAGAAAAAGATTTTTTTCCAAAGAAATATGTTTATACTAAGTGAAATTCTGAGTTATTTATTTAAAAAATACAATTTACTAGTACATTTCAGTACACAAAAAAATTTGGTAAAATAAAATATTTAAAAAATATGCAAAAAACATAAAAATAAAGCCGTAAATTTTATTTTGGTCTCAAGTGTACTTTTTAAAATAATTCCTGGGTACAATTGGCATTTTCCGAAGACGGATGTCCATATGTCAGTCTTTAAATTAAATTGTACAATAATGCAGATTTTTTTTTGCAGATATCATCAACGATCACACCGATTCTTCACGAAAACAAAAAGTGCTAAAAAAGTGTTGATTAAAAAAATACTTTATCGCTGGAAAATACAGTTTAGTGAAATATTATTGTCAAGTTTAATGAGTGTTGAACTAAAAACCGAAAATAAGATTTGTTAAATTTTTCCAAACAACCTTTACCAGGTCACATCTTGGCAACACACGCGAAGTTAATTCAAATTATAACGAGTTCAGTGATTTAAAGTAAACAGTGTCGTGTTGTTCACGGACATGCAAAGTAGGCATCCCGCGTATCCGGGGGGCGCATAAGCACCCCCGATGAGCGAGGGGGGCGGAGGGGTGGGGCCCGGCAGCTGGAGGGGCGGCTCGTGGGGGGGGCTGCCCGGGGTGGGGCCCCTCTGCATCACGGACGCCACGCACGAGATCGTCAGGCCCAAGCCTAGGAGGTCAGTACATCATACACTAATATAACTAAAATCTGTTCATTTATAAAGAATCGTGTTCTTAAGACCTTAATAACCATAAATTGTGGATTTGTTATCATTCGAAAATTATTTAATGGTATTTTTTAATTTATTTATTGGCACTTATGGAGCTCCTCCTCCGTGACTCACGAAAACAGTAAAAAAGATCATATAATTATTAAGAAATTAAATATCTACAGAATATCCATTTTGGAAAAAAAAACTTTTTCATAAAATTGTAAGCAATTAGAAAAAATAAAATTTTCAACGAATATTGTTTTTAACAAATGATGTATGGGATTAAAAAACCCGTATGCCGCATTGTAGATATTCAATTTCTAAATAAGTTAATAAGCTCTCTTCTATCACGAACAAACATGCACCGTGGAAAGTGCCATGTTATTCGCGGAGGAGGAGCTTAGCGGCCATTTTTTTTTTAAAATTCTAATAAAATAATACTTCAATATACCTCAATAAGTTCCAATTAACGAAAATTTCAAAAAATAATCAAAAATGGACATAGTCCACCTATATTTTTTCCAAATATCTAAACACTGCTTTTTATATAGTATGTTGTCTTTAAGCTACAGATACACATGCTTATTTAGTGGCACGTGAGCATGCGCAGTATCGACCTTCTTTAGGCCTTGTTTATTAGTGGCGTGTGTGTACGCACATTGCTAGTGATGAGCATGCCACTGTCATTCGCCATAGAGAAGGGGTATCTTTGGAGCATGTGTGAACAGGCTTGCTTATTATGAGCATGCTTATGTCATTCGCGGGCTTCGCGGCTAGTATTATCAATGCGATCTTCTCAGTCCGCGACAGATGAAATAAATATGAGATGATATAACATTACTTTTCGTGACTTATTATAGGAATCACGAATGTATGTGGAATACTCGGTCACCGTTGTGTAAAAATAATATAGTGAGAAATAATGTTTATGAAACTTTATTAATAGGCATGAATGATTCAAATCTTACAATAAAAATTATAAAAACTAAAATCAAAAATGTGCTGATGAAAACTCGAGAACTGTTTTGATTTATTGGTTCGCTTGAATTTTCTATTTCAGTTTGCAAAGTTTCCATTTTGAACAAGAGCGTCTCTATTCTATGACTAGAGCATGCCACTAATAAGCATGTGTGTTTGATTGTTTTGGGCGTGCTTATTTATGAGCATGCCACTAATAAGCATGCCAGTAATGAGCAAGTATGCACTGTTGTTAGGGCATGCTTATTAGTGGCATGCTCATGTGTATCTGTACCTTTACTGTTCACCGTTTGCTCAGAATCCCGCCCGACGCAATCACGAACAAGTATTGCAGCGCGGTTCTCGGGGCCGAGTGCGGGTCACGGTGCAAGAATGAAGGCGGACCCCCAGATAAATACAAAAATACGCCGTAACAATAATCCGGAGACGGAAATATTAAAAACAAAGAGCCGTTTGTTGAGCTATAGCAACCTGGATTTGGTATACAGGGTTTTTTGGAAAACATTAATAACCTCCAAGGATTATATTTCTGCCTTGATTATGAGTCGAAAATGTTCAAGCTATTACGAACTAATATCAATAGTTATGGAGATATGCGACATCAAAGTTCGCACTTTTTCTTCAATATTTCTGACATATTTTTGTAAAACGTTGGACTATCATTGCAGTAACTTATATCGATTAAGAAAAATTCATTCATTTCAATACAAGTTAAATAAAATGATAAAAACCCTTAAAAATTTTCCAATTGGAATTCGAAGGTTTTTATTTTTTTATTTAAGTTGTATTAAAGGAAATGAATATTTCATATTCGACATAAGTTAGTGTAATGATAGTCCAACGTTTTACAAAAAATTAGTCAGAAATATTGAAAGAAAAATGCTAACTTTGATGTCGGATATCTCCATAACTATTGACATTAGGTCATAATAGCTTGAACATTTTCGACTCATAATCAAGGCAAGAATATAGTCCTGCGAGGTTATTAATGTTTTCCAAATAACCCTGTATATGTACTACCTACGGCGCAGTGCAAACTCATCTATCGTCGCAATAAAGTCGATACGTTTATTCCATGTATACCTGTGCATACGAGGATTAAAAATATCGAAGTTATATCCTTATGCGGTGCGAAGTGTTGTAACTGATCGAAAATAAAATCGGGGTACACGGTCTGGCCACGCGCCCCCACAAGGATTTTCAAAGACTCATCTGGCATACCAAGAAGAGGATTAATCTTGGAAACTTGATGTCGTTATAAGGGAATTCGAGAGATGTAGGTACAATAAATCACAAATCACATTGTTTTTGTAAAGATTATGTAGAACTCAGTTCCTTGATAAATAAAACAATTTAGGTACAAAGAACATATTTACTACACAAGGAACCGAAAAAAATTTTTTAGCGAATGTTCTGGATTCATGTCTCGGTAACAAGTACTTATACCTTTTCTAAATGTGTAAATTTCATTTTTGAATCCTTATAAATGTTTTAAATGCAGTTACTAAGGACAATTAAGTTAGAATGTACTGGATTCGAGATTTTATAAGATATTTATTATCCCTTCCAAAAACATGTTTCCAAATCATTATTAAAAGCAAATAATAGTAATAAACACTACAAATAAACCTCAAATCACAAAATTCGGAGTCACCCAGGTTAGTACCTATATTAGGACCAATAATGTTCTTAATCTACATTAATGACATCTGCAATATTCCCACTATGCCGCAATTCTGAGCAAATACATAGTCATCAGTATTTAAAAAAGCTAAAAAGGATATATGTATTGTACAAAATAGCTATACAGTAACACTTTAACACTTAATATTAATAAAACCAAATATGTAACATCCAGCACAAATATAAATGGTCAACCATAGGCTGAACACAATATAAATGTACACGGTTGATCCAACTTCAACACTGAAAATTGTAAATGTCTCTACGTTGAACATACTGATCAAATTAAATATTTAGGTATTATAATCGATGCTCATCTCAAATAGAATCTTAACACACAGCACATCTCTGACAAAATAAAAAGCCATTTTCTTTTTGCGCAATATTAGAAACTCTTAGCATGAAACTCCTAAAACTGGTACACCTACTTCGCAATCTGCCAAATAATTATAGAACATGGCATAATTGCATGGGAGAGGAGCAACTATGAGTGCACTCAACCCAAATATTGCAACTTAGAAAATAGCTATAAAAGTAATCCTCAAAACCTCAATTTTAACAAGGACAGATAAAATATTCAATAAATTCGCTGTATTCGATATAAAACAAATTTATGCGAATACTACTCTTAAATAGGTACATACTCGTATACAAACACAAAAATACACAGTTTAAACCAACTCAAACAATAATTACCACACGGTCAAACAAACTCAATCGACAAATCCTAAGATTACATACCACGTATGGACAAAGGAGCTATAACTATTTTGGACTAAAATTACTTAATTGCATGCTTGATGAATTAAAGCAATCCAGACTAACCACAATTTATAACACTAACATAAAATACTATAAATAAAACATCACTTTATTATGTTACTTTAATATACAATACTTCATCAAATACAAATAATTATTTTACTATCATCATCATCACTCTTGGCACTACAACCTATTTTACTATATACATATCTACATACTATGTTTTGTATCTACATACCATTGTAAACTACGCCTGTCTCAACACAGAGATTTCTAGTGAGATAGGCACAGTCCAACCAAAATTTTATATTTAAATTAAATAGGAAATATACAAACAAAGAAACAGCAGGTGAAAACTTTAAGTGATTTAATATATTTTCGTTAAAAATGAGAAGCAAAACAAAGTTACGAATAAAAAAGGTTTTTAGCGAATACGCATTGTTTCAGATTAAAATTTAACAGTTATCCAATAGATGGCAGTATACATACAAATGTGATAGGTACGATGAAAAAATATTTTTTTTAATATAAAAAAACCTACCTGTATTTTCAAAAGCAATATTTTATTGCATAAATATTTATTAATCACGTTAGTTCAAAATTATAGGTAAACAGCGTTCAACTTCTTGGTATGAATGAATTAGGAAAATTACTTGTTAATATATTTTACTCATAATCATGGTTGTAGCCATTATTAAGATACCTAAATGATTTATTTTTGTTAACGTGCCCCACGCATGCGGTCATCTAACCTAAAATAACTTGCTCGTGTATAACTTATCCTTCAATATCTCGTTAGGAAATTTAATACAAATAAACTGATTGTATATTTCAGGAGCGTGCAGTGAGAACAAGCAGCCATGACATTTTCCTGAACATATATTTTGAAAAAAAAAGAAAACGAAATAAGAGATAGGTATATCTCTTAATATTTTTGTCACAATATTATCCATAAACCTTTTAGATTTCCATTATATTTTAAATAAAAAAAAGATTTTAATATTTCATAATATTCTGCCAGATAAATATTAAGTTTCGATATTTTTTCCAAATACATTTTTAAATAAAAGTCGTGCTTCTTGTTCTCGTTGCACGCCCCTGGTATATTTGTCTTGTGTGCAGCTGTCATGGAACCACAGACAAACCCTGATTTCGATACGGTATTTGCAAACTAGTACTTAACATAATACTAACACCGGTACACTCCGCTTTCGACACGGTATTGCCAACACATACGTACACGTCGCATCAGAGACGACAGTCAAGAGACTACAGATTCTGCCACCAGGGCAAGAATCACACAACTCCACCACGACTCGGACATTCCTCCCATAAAGGCGGCCTAGTATGGCGAATATAAATATAGATATGAATTTCAACACGTATTTTCAATATCTGAAAAGAGATTATTTTATGAAAAAAATGAAAAATTTTAAAAGAAAAACATGTCGCAAAAAAATCCTCAATAATTATGCAGCATTCTAATATTTTCTATTGGTAGATCGAAACCTACTGAAGTGTATTCCATATAGTAGAAGGTATAAATCATTTGTATGTCTTCATAATACATCCATGAAACAGGATTATCAGGCTCATCTCAAATGACTCATGACTCGCTTCACAAATTTACAATCAGCTGTGCAGCAGGATGAAGATTAAATTATGTAATTAACTGGAAGTATCCGAGGTCTCGCAGGAGGCGCGCACGTTTATGGATATTCACAAGACTGATTATCCTTCAGATACGTCAAATGTTTTTGTTTATAAAACACGTGTTCGAGAGGCGGGATCAAGTTTCCTCGCTTGTATTAGCGTTGATATTACCAGCATAGAGTTACGACCGGTCCCGCATAGTTCCCGTGGGGTCGTGTCGGGAACAATGCCGGTGCAATTATTTAGTGTAGGCGGTCGTTCCAACTAAACAGAGGAGGTTCTCTGCAAATAATGGACCACTTTTCAGTAAGTTTGAAAATGTGGGTGTTTCCATAGAGTTACGACCGGTCCCGCATAGTTCCCGTGGGGTCGTGTCGGGAACAATGCCGGTGCAATTATTTAGTGTAGGCGGTCGTTCCAACTAAACAGAGGAGGTTCTCTGCAAATAATGGACCACTTTTCAGTAAGTTTGAAAATGTGGGTGTTTCCATATGGAAATGAGCTCCAGTGGAAATAATGTAGGTAATGTAACGAATGGGTAGATGGATAATTAATTAATATAATTAACAAGACTATACTTTATGTTAACCACTAATTTGATAAAATATCATCTTTTTTGCGGTCAATGGTCCCTTTATCAGGATACAACGTATACTAAAAATTAAACATCGAAGTATAAACACAAAATCAAAAAATAAATAGGTATACGTATGGGAGATGAATAACTAATTAAGAACTGACAATGTGAAAACAAATTTAAAAGGTAACCATTTGTAAAATGGACCAGGTTTTTTATAATATTTAATTTACAATAAACACTTTATTTTTATGTAAAATTTGCAAAGCCTTATTAATATCAAAATAATGGTTTGTTTCGAAATCAATATTTAGTTACGATACAATTATTATAAATAAAACTTAATAACTGGCTGTTAATCATATATTACATTGCTTGATGGTTTAGTGATAAAATACTCGCCTAGTGATTAGGTGGTCAGAAGTTCAAGCATCATCCCAAGAGACCACTAACGTAGTCGTATTTTCACAGCTCGAGCATAGCTTTGTTTAAACTTGTCTTGTAAGAATATTGAAGTGACTCCAGTACTCCACGTATTCATATCTATTTACATACACCTATGTTTAGAGACGAGATTTATACCTTAAATTCTAATGATTTTAAGTAGAGACTAGTTAGGAATGCAAAAATATGAAATATTAAACTAAAGTGCAGTTAATGCAATTTCATATCATAACCATTTTTATATTCTTCAACACAATTTAGCTTACATATGTAATTTTTTATAGTATTTTACCTACGCTTGGTATAGTATTTAAGCTACGTTAATGCATTGGAGCACGAGTATGTGCAGTTTATTTCAAAATACCGTCTGCACACCGCTGGTACACATATACCTCTTTCCATTTAAGAAAGACAATCGAATTAGTACGGGCGTAAACACCAACACAACGTAAAATGTGCCTCGTACGGACTGCTTAAACATACTAATTAGATTGTCTTTCTTAAATGGAAAGATACCTACATAATGTATTTATTTACTTGACGAAAGTTAGACTTTGAAACTTGCGCATAAAACGTCCATAGCAAATTAAATATATTAATGATAAATTTGATTTTAATGAAACTTACGTGGTCGCCCTGATTAAATTAACCCTAGATACTTTTATATAATATTATTATTTATCTGATTATCCTTTCATCGACTGTATCCTTCACGTCCTAGTTAAATTGACCTTTTTGGAAATATAATAAATGTGTTCGTGATCAGAAATGCTATAGGTAAGATACACTTTGTAGGTAATTCATAATATCTCTATAATTTTTGCTCATGTTCAGGGGTATATTTCACACATTGGTTTATTCACTTGTGCAAAGGAAGGGTGTGTATGCGATACACCTTTCAAAATCTGTTAATATATTTTTGGAGATATTTGTTAATTTATTTATTTAATTATAGGTAAATCACTCAGAGAAAAAATCTCTTTCAAAAAATATAGACATCACTACGATCCAAACCCGGAACTTTATATTGCCGGTGTATTTAGAAAATCGGTACGAGTACATACGTTTCCGAGTAACATTTTTCATTAAATCATTACTTGTAGTTATGTTTACTATCTATCTCTATCTCTATATGTATATGTATATATATATATATATATCTGCATCTTCAACTCTGAGACTTATCACATCGCGTCTTATTACATAATTTAATTTATTTATTTCACATTTAAAAAAATAACGCAAGAACTGTTTTATATCTTTGTAGAGAAAATGGATAATATTGAATTGAAAATGAATCAAAAATCCGCATATTTTTCCCTTCACAGCAATTGGTTTTTCCTGCGTCGAAATGAGTCTGAGGTCCGCTCAATCGGCTATAAACGATCTGGAAAAGCTTAGCGCGTGTTAATATCGAAAATATTAGTGTTTTACGACCCCGGTCGCGCATTGTGCTCGGCTGGTCCCACGGGCAGGCCCTACAAGGTAGGGTAGCGGTCCACGCGCGACATACCGACACCAGAGTATACGACTTCGAATGTAATCGAATCGATATAATATATATATATATAATCGAAAGTAAATGGTTTCACATAACTATGTATTATCTACAATACAGGTATTTCGATCCTACATATTATATAAAATAGCCTTACTTTCTTCCGCGATTCCGCGCATCCGCGTCCGTGCGCGTCGCGTTGCAAATAAATTATACAATAATAATAATAGCAGATCGACAAAATAAATTTGAAAATTCATTGACCGATGGAAAATTTGTAATTTTAAGGGATATTAAATAAAATAAGAATATCTCTTTAACTATTTTAATTATTTTTTACGGTATTTCTGTTGCTTTTCAAATAAAAAAAATTTTAAACTCTTAATTTCTCGTCAGTATTGATATATTCTTTTATTTTGTTCTTAAAAACTCACTAGTGATTACATTTTTATGACCTGTAGGTATCTAAATCAAAATAAATTTGTTTTTATAAACACAGTGGTGTATATGTCAACTGATGGTACATTTATAATATCCAATCAAATACCAATGTCATGGTAGATCTCTTTAAAGTACAAAAATATTAAATATTTAACTCGAATTTTATCATAATTTGTCATGGCGATAAAATATCATCTCATCTAGTCTGTTATTTTTTTAACGAGGGATCGGTTCACACGAACACACCTCCCAACGAAATTACCTACCATGTTTTTCCTTTAAATTTTTTTGTTTCGGTTTTTGCGTATTAAAAACATAATTTAAATATAAAAATTAAATTGAATATTGATAATCTTCAGCTTTATAATTAATAAAATGGTTATGAGAATTTTAAAGGAAACTGACACCCAACCATCCCCTACAATCTACCAGCCGCTGTGCTATCCGCCACGAAAAGATACCCTTAGTAAACCCTTCACGGTGCCGCCGTTAAAAATTTTTATTTCACCGTGTGTATAAATATGTTGTGTATAAGGGCATTTTAAAATATATATACTTTTATACGCTATGAATGTCAAAACCTCTTAACATCATATCCCAAAAACAACTTTTCGGACCTATTAGCGGCGAGATCCTCCGGAATTATAATCTGTCGCCAAGTGGCACGGACATATATCGTGAGAATTTACAGTTAATAAGAATATTTTATCGTGGTAACTGATTAATTTCTTCTATGTTAGAAAACAAAATGGAGATTAATTATATTTTCAACATTAAAACACCGACGTGCTTGATGCTTGAGATTGCTTTCTATAGGTACAGGGTGTAAGCAAGTTAGCTCACACTATTTTGTAGGTAGATAATTTGTGAGTCATTAACTAAATGTCCTATTACTAGTAGTATAGAGATATGCGACATATTTTTATCTCGTATAACATTGTACTGTATTTAAAGTAACCTTTACAGAATATAAATAGAATGATTCCAGAAAAACCCAGATTCAAATTTCTAAAACAAGAAATGGATTTATATTATTATTGACATTTTTCAAAATATTTTAAAATCATAATATAGGAAGGAATCTACCTATAAAATATTGTAGACTAGCTCTGTTACATCCCGTATCTAAGATTAATCCAATGTGTTAACGTATAACAATAAAAGTAATATAAGCGAGTAAATATTTAAATTTAAAACAATATGAAGGTTGAAAATATCAGCTGTCATAATGTACCGCTATATCCACCTGTAGTTTCATTTTTGCTTCGCACCTTGCGTGTGACGTCTTCTCACGGCGGCAGTCGGCAGCCCTAAAAGTGAAATGAACCCACGACCAAGTCACACATTATAGTAGTTTTCACTCTCAAATCATTTATGTAAATGAAGAGCAAACAATATTTTCTTATTCTTGTTTTTACATCATTTATTAAATTTTCTATTCATGGACCGGCGTACTTTGATTTAATCGTTGCGAACGGGTAAAAGTTTACACGGATCTTTTGGCATTGTTTGTTGTTTTTACATTTCTCTCGACCAGAGCGAGACCGCGATCATCGCCAGACACTGCGAATGAAGCCAATTAGCACAATCGCAGGGAGATATCAAATAGTCTCCGTTTAGCTTTCTCATACAAAAAGAAAAAATAAAGATGTGTCCCTTCACGGCGGATCCTCAATAAGAATGACCCACATCGAAATTTGCGACAGTGCTAAACTAACTAACTAACTAACCGTCACGCCGTTTCCCTGCAGGGGTAGGCAGAGAGGATTGAATGCCACACTCTTCTATCCTGGCACACCACTTTTGCTTCGGCCACATTCATACATCTTCTCATACACGTTCTACGATTGTTGCGGCTTTTAACAGGGCCATCCTCAAATATTTGTAGTACCTGATCGTGCCAGGTCTTTCGCGGACGCTCTCTATTCCTGTTGCCTTCAACATTCGCCTCGTATATTTTCTTAACCATCCTTTCCTCGTTCATACGTTCCACATGACCAAACCATCTCAGCACTCCTTTCTTTATTCTATCTACCACACTACAGCCAGCATTGCATTCACTTCTAATTTGTTCATTCCTCACTCTATCGACCAAAGATTTTCCACACAAGCGTCTTAGTGACCGCCTTTCAACCGCATTCAGTCTACTTTCATTCCTCTTTTGCCAATTCCAGGCTTCACTTCCATACATAAGGGTTGGCACTAGAACGCCATTATGTACCGCTAGTCTTGCTTCTTTTGACAGATTCTTATTGGCCATAATTGCATTTAGTGCACCATTAACTTTGTTTCCCGCAGTTACTCTCCTTTCGATATCATTAAATGCGATGCGGTTAAAACCACAGAAAATACTGTTCTGTTCTGTGGTTATCTATTGAAGAAATGTCCTATTTTAGATGATTGTCTCGGTAAGGGGTCTAGGTGGCGTCTCCATAGTAAACGCTGACCTTCTAAGGAATGCTAATAAGTTGTCGTATTTCAGAGCTTTTTCAGGGAAATTCTTAGGGGATCTCCTGTTGGAGTGTGACTGCTGTGTGCTAGTTTTTTATTTTTATTTTTTCCACTAGCGATACTTTCTAAAGACGTAACTTAATTAAGATCATTACCGTGGTTGTATCTGCCGGCAGTGGATCTCCGGACTGGCGAGTCGCTTAATATTTGTGTTTGTTATTTTATTTTAATTTTTCCCTGAAGGGAATGAATTACTGTAATAACTGTCTCTAAGGTGAAATTATGTATTCATTTTAATTAATCTGGCTCTTAAGTTATATGATTGCATGCTGTGTTTTTATCCTTATGCTAATTACTATGGACACTATGAACTTTGCATTCATATTTTGTACTGTAGAATTTTCTGTACATATGTAATTTGCAATTCCCACTTAATGGATGATAAGTATATTCCAATTCTCATTTTTGACCCTGCGCTTTGAAGGCAGAGAAGAGGTTTTGTGTGGAGGCCTCCCCGTCCCACTTGCATCCCCATGAGTGTCAGCGGGGCGGTGAGTACGGCCACTTTAGCATTTAAAAAATGCCGAAAATGGGTGGCGAAAGTGTAGGGTCGATATGTCAGATATTGCTCATAGAACGGCCCTGGGTGTATGGTGGGTCCCCTCTTCTCTGTTATGTGATTAAAACCAACTTTTTGATAGAAAAATAAATACGGTAGGTACCTACGTAAAACCCCGACTGGGGCCGGAAGGAAATAAATATAGAGTCGAGTGCACAGTTTGATCTTCGTTAAGGATAATTTGTAAATTAAATACTGTTATAACTCTACTTGAGTTAATTAGCACAATTCGAGTTTCGAGAGTATCAGTAGGAGACGATGAGGCAATTGCGGACGCGGGGTAAATACGGACTAGCAGATATCTACTCGATCCCTTACTTCCGCGCCCGGCCGCCACGATCACGTGTTACTTTCCGCCATCTTTAGTGCCGAGCAAACATTCACGAAAGAAAGCCGCGCACAATCAAACATTTTTGTGAATTTTGATCTAATTTTTAGTGTTTACTATTTTGAGTGCTATGTCTATGAAGTACGCGACAGTAAAAAGTGATATTTTTATCGATTACCTCGTTAATGGAGAATAAATTACACAATAACTTTCGATGATAAATTTTGTTAACCAACAAATAATTGTCGTTGTTATTTTTTAAACTCGTTGGATTTATTGCGCACAACCTCCCTGGGGTAAATACGGACATCCGCAATCACCCCTGATTCGATTATTTGTCAAAACTTAAATAAATTTATTGCACATTTCAGATGTCTCGATAATATATTCGAAAAAAAAAACGATCATACATCATCGAAACCTTACAAAAAGCTGTACAAGAAATATATGATAAAAATACAACATTTTTTTTGTCAGGCAGAGGAGAAGTACGGCATTCCCAGAGCTATACTTCTTGACCAAGTGAAAAAAGGCTGTATTACTACTATTCAAATGTGTGGTAAAAAATCAGTTTTTAATGAAACTCGAGAAAACTTACTGCTCAAGTTCATTTTAAAATCGGGTAAAAAAATGGGGTAATAATACCTACTCTAAGTAAAATAGCTTTCGATTTTGCAACAGCTAATAACATAAAACATAATTTCAATAAAGGTACAGGAGTGGCAGGAATGGATTGGTACTATAATTTTATGGCTAGACACCCTACCATATCACTTCGAAGGCCAGAAGCTACTTCATTAAATAGAATCATAATATTTAACCCTGAAGAAATAGATATATTTTTAGAAAATTTAAAAACACTTATAATCAAATACCAATTTAAATCAGATTCAATCAACAATGTATATGAAACTAATATTAGTAATGTACAACAGAATTCCAGGATTCTTGCACCAAAGGGATTAAAACAAGTTGATAAATTTACCAGTGCAAAGCGCGGTACCTTAACTACAGTTGTAAATTGTTTTAACGCTGGAGGCACTTTTATCCCACCATTTTTCATATTCAAAAGAAAGAGAATGAATGCACTGCTTATGAGACAGTAACAGTAATATAGTAGTTAGTGTTTTCGAGTCTGGTTGGATAACTGAACGAATATTCGTTGAATGGCTCCAGCATTTCAAAGAATTTCCAAAACCGTCGGCTGATAATCCCGTTTTGCTAGTACTGGACAATCACGAGAGCCACGTAAGTCTGAAAGCTTACGGTCAACAATCCGGGAGCCAAAATTACAGCATATGATACTGTAGGTCTTTATACAAAACAACCTTTAACCGAACAACAAGTATAGATAAAGCTATTAATGGCTTCAAGTGTGCTGTAATTTACGCAGATCAGGATAAATTCAAAGGCACTTTTGGTTATATTATTTAACCAGAAACTCCACTTGACACCAGAAACACCAACTTGAATAATTCAAGCCAAAGAGAGCTCCAAAATGAATCTCAAGTCATTTGTGATGCAGCCAATGATAGTAGTAGATAGTAGTTCAAGTCAAAGAGGATCTTAAGAGGCATCTCAACTCTCTAGAAACGTTGGTAACATGGAATATTCAAAATAAATAAAACGTGCGAATGAATTAGTACGCGCAGTTGTTGTTGTTATCAATGATGCCGATTTAAGCCAAAATGTGACAAGTTAAACTAGTCAGTCTTCCTTAGTACCATTTATTGACATAGTAAAGGTACCAACTCTATAACCTAATAGTAACAAACGGTGGGTTAAAAAAAACATATTCATTTTTACCAGCAAAAAGTTTACCCAGAAGAAAAAGAACAAAAGAAACTAGAAAGAAAAAGGAAGAATCTGGAACAAGAAGAGAAAAAACTTCAAAAGAAACCAAAAAAATACTAAAGAAAAACGATAAAAAGTTGAGAATTTTTTTTTTTGAAACTGTACAAGAGAATGATGAATATTTTTGCATTTTTTGTGAGGAAAAGTATCGTGACCCCCCCCAGCGAAGGCTGAATTGTGTGTTTAAAATGTTAAAATTGGGCTCTTGAGAAGTGCGCTGCTGGGACCTCTTCCAGAGGCTTTATTTGTGACTTGTGTGAATACTGTGGGACCTCGTCCGTAAATACCTCATGCTGTCCGTAATTAACCCAACATCCGTCCGTATTCACTCTAAGGGCTACGGGTAATTACGGACAGACAAGGTTTTGTTTTTGATTAAAAATGTATAGTTGTTGATTGATCCCTTAAAATAATTAATGTTGATTGTGTAGGTGAATAACTAAAGTTTCATAATAAATAAAGTCAGGCTGATTGTTTCTAATAGTATAGGTTTTGTACGTTATTTCGCTTCAGCGTCCGCAATTCACCCATCCTCCCCTATCTGATCGACAGATGAAGATATAAACTAACATACAAATATAGAAAACAGGCACAGGCGGTAGTACAGTTAAAAATAAGTTAGATATTGACATGAGGAGGGGGCGGAATTATTGGTCAAAGACAGAGGAGGGTTTTTAATGGGAATATTGAAAGGAGAGGAGATGAGTTGGTGAATGAGATATTTTTAAGAAAATTAATACCCGAGTTCAAATTCCTTTTTTTTCTAAACATTCAGAATTTTTCATTTTATTATCTTTACGCGTGACGAGATAGAGAAGTTTAATGGTCCACGAATGAAAATAATGATAAAAGGATACTCCTTTATAAAGATACACTCCTACAACAGTTCCGGAAAAGGGTGAGTCGTCTCGGTCTAGTGGTTATTACACTCGATTAGTGACCTAGTTGGGGGTTCAAGCCTCGCTCCGAGGGACCATAGAGTTAGTTCTACATATGTACATAGCACAAACGTTAAGCTTAGTTTGAAAAGAGTAAGAGTATTTATGTGACACTTATTTAATTTGTACATGTAAAAAAATGTGTTAAATTTGTCAAACAAACTCGACATGTGCTTTCAAACGTCAGCAAGGATCATAAAATGTATACCGTGGGGCGTGCATGCATGACTTTTACCAAAGCATATATTTTGAAAAGAAACCGATATAAGAGATATCTCGAAACATTTCTATCACAATAATTAACATAGTATTCAGATTTATATATTTCATAATATTCTGCCAGCTAAATATTTTATTTAGATTTTCTCCAAGTATATGTTTAACTAAAAGTCAAGCTTCTTGTTCTCACTGCACGCCCCTAATATATACCTTCAACTGCAATATTAATTTAAAAATAGCTTTGGGTAAAAAGTACTGTTCACATGTTTTCCAATAAATATTTACCTATATATATATGTGTGTATATAAATTGCCCCAACAAATATTCAACAATCTTTAATATTAGCTAGAAATTCAGTGGATAATATAATACAATTTTTAAAATGAGCCCTATACTGCCTAGACTGGCCTAAAACTACTTCTTATCCCAATTATAATAATTTCGTTCTGTCCGTCCATCCGTCTGTCTGTCAGTCCATCCCCGTAACTTCTTATAATTTCCGTAACCTCTTTATGATATTTTTTTTTCTTCTTTATAATATTTTTTTTCTTTTTTATAAATAAATAAATACTTATACCTTAGTAACCGACATGTGAAAGTACTGTCATTTTTGACGTATTACAGCTAGTCGGATATAAAATGGAATATAAACAATACCATATGGCTTTACCTGCAGACTCGGCGAATATTGTATTATATTTACATAAACGGCTTTAGTCTTTATTCTAATCCAAAATTGCTGTTCCATCTTGAAGATTTTTATAATAATATTTTGAGATAATGAATTTACCTGGGAAACCATAAAATGAATACATTTTCAAAATCGTGTATTTTTCTACAGAATTCAAAGCTGACTTCATATTGTATCTTTGGTAGGAAGGCTCGCATAAGTTAATATTACTAACTATTCAGGAAACACTTTTTGTCTCACAGATTTTTTTCAAAAAACCTTTTTTTTTCATTAAATACTTTTGTTTGGTTACTTTAATGAGAATGCAAATATTTTTGCGTATTTTATTGTAAAACGGACGGTTCACCATTCATTCGCTATCATAAAAAAATAAACGGTTAAAAAATAAAAATTAGCGGTTCCAAATTTTTAAACATATCCTTTTTTTAGTCGATTAGTTTGAGATTTGTAAATTCTTAGTATTTGTAAAATGTTGTCTGTCCCCGTAACTTCGTGTAACGTTCGTAATTTCGTTCGAATTCACGGCTTTCGACAAATGAAACGGCCGGACATGGGGCTTGAACCCCGGGCCACCAAGCCCGAGCCGATGTTGCTACTCCGAGGCCGCCTCTCCAATTTTACGTTATTTTTGACGGGCTGCAGCTAGTAAACTAATAGTCCAAAACAAAGAGAATGGGAAGAAACACGCTAGCTCAGGAAGTTCTTGTGTACGAGCACTAGAAAAAGGGGAAGGAGAAGAAAAAGGCGAAGAAGACAAATATACAGGACTAGATTAAAAAAATAAATAGCTTCACTTATATTTGATACGTCCTATTAGCGCTTCGTGATTAAATTAAATTAATTAAATAAATTAAGATTAAATCCATAAAACTTTTTTTTAATGATGGTGAAACCACCTGGAGGCGTATTCGAAAACTTGCCAAATAAAGTGGTTTTTTTAGCAAGTTTCCGAACACTGCACCTCCAAGATTTAGCGCATAATCTTTATAATATGAATGCGCTATAAATGGTGTAGGTATTGTACGTGTAACTATTGCCAGCTTAAAAAAAAACAAAAAACAAAGAAGCGGTCTCCATATCAGACCATACTGTCAACAGCGAGCAAACAGCAATGGCCGCGTGGCGGCCATCAATAGCTACGCAGCGGCTACTATAGGCCGCGAAGCAAACCAGACAGTCGCCCGCAGGGCCTAGCAGTAAGCAATTGGCGATAGCCGATTACGGGATACGGTGGTTGGGTAACACAGGTGAAATATCTCCCCTCCCCCTTTACGTCTCCCCCTTTCCTGATATACCTATTTTCCACGCAAATCTGTACCGCTCGACCGATCTGATCCAAATTTAGAATACTTATTCTCAAGGACCCGGCGGGTAATTTAGGTGATATTTCCCCCTAATTCATCATTGAACTGTCAAAAATAATATGTTCACTTGAAATTAGTGTTCCAGGAATATAAACAACGTATTGTCGACCATCTTGAATCGAGTGCCAATCATGAAGATACTCAATTCAAAAGCTGACGAATGATTGGCTATTAAATTGAAAATTAGAACTGTTTTTTGAATTACGATTTTAGCTGTATAATCTAGGGTTGTAACGGAACCTCGCTTCTGCCTCCGCAAATGCGGAACATGCTTCTGCATGTTTTTAACGGAGTTTTAACTTTTAATGGAGGTGTATTTGCGAAGCGTTTCCTGTATCCTTTTCATCTGACGATGAAGAGAATATAGGAAATGACAGCAATGTAACCGGCTCCCACTAAATGAAGACTCTTTATTATGACGGAAATATATTACAAAATTTCAAGCCTCTATTTCCATCATGCGCGTTTATTTATCGCAGTCGCCAGTCAGTTCCAAGCGAACAACTGTTTAGTGGAACCGATTTTATTTACGAAAGCTTAAGAAATCGCTTAGAAAGTGACAAAGCTGTAAAACTGTTTGTTAAATGTAATTGACCTCTTATTAATTTTGATTACTAGTAAGTACATTTTTTTCTTTAAGAAAAGTTTATTTTTTTCTTTATTAATTATTTATTAAAATGGGCTTCTCGTAGGTACAGATTTCTGTATAATTGACGATGTTTTTAAAAAAGTTTTTGTTTGTCACCACGCCATAAACGATTAAAAGTGATATTCGAGAAATTATTTATTGAAAAAACGACGTAATTGTTAGATATTCGTTTAATGACAAAAGCACATTCATTCATTCTATATTACGTGCGGCTGTGATAGGATTGTCGATTATGGTTTGCTGCGGAATTTTGGATTTCGCGTCGAATTGGTGGCAGCGAATGTCCCTAGATCTGTTTGAGTAACTTTTAAAGCGCGTGGGTTTATTTCATTTGAAGGGTTTAAAATCATAAGCAGCAATACCCAAAAAAATGCTTTGAATGCAGTCACTGGGAATTTCTAATTTATACCTTTTATATCGCTCTTTCATGTTCTGGATTAGTACAAAAGTCATTAGGTCTTCCCTTGCAATTACAGGCTCTAGCAGCGTTGTGCTTACATTTTGCATATAATGATGTGGATCCCATTCATGTCCGGATACAGATATCGAACAATATGCTCATTGTTACTAACAATAACTGGTTCCAGACGTTTGCAAGCTCGGGGGTAGATCGCTCGTACATTCTGATTACGGAGGTCTGCTTTTGATCCCCATCGAATGTATAAATATATTATTTCTTTAATCTTGATTGATTCTGCCGCCCTTTCAATAGGACTTCCTGGCGAGACGGGAAATCTGTATATAGGTATACAAGACGGAATGTCCGTAAAAGGCTTATTAGAAATATATTTTCAGGTTTCAAAGTTTGCCTGTTTAACTTGGTACTATATTGAAGTACAAAGAATTGTAAACCGGTTCTAACTAAATAAAAATAAATAAAGATGGAATAGGTATACTCGTTATTTTACGTTCGCACTGTATTTATTACACGTTAACGATGATATTTAGAATTTAATACTGCAATTGATTGACTTGTGAAAAAAAGATAATTCGTTTGAATTAGAGAGCGCAGGCTGCTCGTATTTGCGCCAACGAAAGACGGAGTCCTCGCGTAATAAGGTAGGGGGTTAAGTAATGCTCCGAGGCATCCGGTCTGGCGGCTCGGCTCGGCCTGTGGACCAATTGTGGAAATATCGGGACTCACGACGGACAAACGGGTTACCAACATTGTTACTGATAAAATATTAATGCTAAAGCACTTAAATAAAAAGGTTATACCTCAACCGAATACTTGGAAAGATGTTCGCGTTATCAAATAAATTCAGATCAATTAAAATGTTTCTCTCAAAACTTATATGTTGCCGCAATACGGTGGTTGAATATATATATATTTTTTAAAGATCATTAATAATTGAAACTTCTTAGGGAAATGTTTATTTCTGTGAGACTGACTTGTGAAATATCTTTATTTTTTATCTCATGAATTATGTCCGATCTTTCTGAACACGTATCATCAACACATATTATCAGAATAGACATATCCTTTTCTTTTTATCGTAATAAAATATGAAACCGAATAATATCATGGACACGAGCTTACGGGTTAATATTGAATGTTAAGGAATACCAATAAATATAAGTAAGACGTAGGTATATCCACTTATATAGAGTTAACAACCCTAGGTTTTTAAACTTTTATAAGCACTTCATTTAGAGGAGGTTTATTTTGTAATTAGAACAAATATCACATATTATATACTTTTGTAATCATATAAATATACTGCAGATTTTCATTATAAGATTTGTAAAAACCAAGTCAAGGGTTCAATGTATAAAATTAATTCATAAAATGAAGAATAAGTCATTAAGGCCCTATTGACACGATATCGAAGAAAGAAAATAATCTCCCGGTAGAGGCATGCAACCATCGCTGTAGAAAATTGCTTACTTACCGTCGGCCAGCCCGCAGACAAAAAAGGTCGAAATCGCCACTTCCGTTTATGGTGGTAGCCCTGTCAGCATTCCTCCGTCCGCTCCTTTGAGACATATCGCTCCCGTTACCTCCGCGCGTCCCAAACCAGAGGTTGTCACACGAGCCCGCATCTACCGAAATTAACGGTTCATACAATGCAGGCTCCGTTTCAATCATCGCGGGAAATTGCTCGGATAATACGCCAGGGCTCAAGGATAATAGCGGAGGTCTGTCAAAATTGATTCGACGCCATTTGCAGATAAGGCGCTTCAAATTGTACGATACAGAATAGACGCTCATCCTATTCAAGTATTGTTCAGCAACGCAATTATGATTTTTTTATTTTATATAATCGCTCAGTGATTCCTACGTGTTCAACGTTCAGCTCAAGCCAATTCAAAGGCATGATAGGCACGCATTTTTTGTATATGCTGCTTCAAATAAGTATATTATAGGTATTATATTGTTTTAATGAAATTATACTGACAATTGTTAAAGAAAAGAGTGTTGAACATAATATGTATAAGTAAAAAATGTGAACAAATAGGTAACTTGAATCATAACATACTTTATATGTACAAAAAAAAATTGGTTAAAGGCAAAAAAAACAAAATGAATTAACAATTTAAAGACACACTAATAGGGAAAAGTCATCTACATATAAACTGTGTGGTAGAATATTGTTAACTTAATTTTTGAATATTGAATAATTTTATATAACTAGCCGTAAACCCGTGGAAAATTACGGGACATAATAATAATTAATAACGACCCTTAGGTGTAAGTAACCTAAGCCGCGCGCTAATTGCGTCTCACACTCTAATAATCTAAAGTTGTAATTCTGAAAGACAACGAAATTATTATATTTAGATAAGACAAAATATATATTGATGTCAGTAAACAAATCATTGTAAGCTCGGCATATTCTCAGTATAGAAGAACGGTTCCAGAATGATGTTTCTAGAGTCCAGTTCAGTCCAGAGTCCGAAACACAAAATTATATATTTGTTTAAAAATATTATTATTAGATAATAAAGTAACAAAATTTGGAAATTTAGCTCTAGCTCAGTCGGTTATAAATTATGAACAAATTAGATGGGTTTGTACTTCCAAAATACTACTTGATCCATTGGAAAAATCACAAAAAAATTTAATTAAAATTTTTAATATTTATAGATATTCACCTCTTTTAGAATTTCAAGTACTTGACGTATAAACCAACAGAAAATTTGTGTACGATTTGTAAATCTAGGATACGAAAATTAGATTGCACCACCATAACAAAGATGATTGAAGCTGTAATTCTGGTGTGGTTTCAAGATAGCAAAGTAAAATGAAATTGTCGAAATGTAATTGATTCCATGCCGAAATGTATTCAGCCTAGTATAAAAGCAAAAAGAGGACATATAGGTAAATCCTAAAGTTAAAAAGTATTTCATGATTCCATGTCATCTGTTACTCAAAATATTCATAGTAAATGTTTTTATTTATTTTAAGATGTTTTATTCCATTAATCCGCACAATACTGTGAGATAATTAATAATTTGTATACACGTATCATATTATAAAATACATTATTAATTTATTGATCGCGTGTGTTTTCAATTTAAGAAGTGGACTTGTTGAGAAAAATGGCTAATTAAACAGAATTTTATTTTCGAAATGTACCATATTGTCGTAAAATATATCCAAACTTTTTTCACAATTTTAAAACTGTGTACGGCACGATTTGTGGCAGCATTAGTTTTATACTTATTTATGTGAAAAAGATATGTATGCCTTGAACGACGAATACTAGGAGTACTAAAGTTTATCGCAGTGTGTATGTAATTCATGGCAGTCAATATTGGTGGACGCACGTTGTCTTGCGGAATTGCATGAATTTTCCTACCCTACCATCTCATGTACACGGGGTTTTTCATAGTAAGTAGAAAAAAAATCGGAGAAGTCTTCTTCATTCAATTTTGAATAGAAAATATAATTTACATTTGGGTAAAAAGTCGATAGTTACGGAGATAAAGGACATCAAACTTTGTATTTTTTTCTCAATATTTCTGACTTATTTTCCGTAAGATGTTGGATAATCACTACAGTAACTTATATGGAATATTAAAATAAAGACTGCGCATTACATGGCTACTTAACTCGGGGGACTGGTATAAGTATAACACGACTGAGTTGTTCCATGCGGCGGTAAATAAAGTTGTAATCACCAGAATGACCACCGACCTCCGATAGGAGATGGCACCATAAGAAGAAGAATAATGAAAAGTGATACATTTATCTTTAAATTGAGTGCAAGAATTTCCTTTTTAAAATGCGATTATTTTGTTATAAGAAATATGAAAAAATAATGAAGTTGATATGCAAAAGCATCACTTAACGCTTAAAGTGCTATTTGAATTATAAGAAGAAAATTCTTTAAAATAATTAAAAACCATTATCAGAAAATGCAAATTTTAAAATGTGAGTCTTGCAGGTACTTGAGATGCGATATGTACTCGCATATTTCAAATAATACATTTCTACAATCGTCAGGGATATGACTAAGAATAAACAATGGAAGAAAGGCGATTTTTTTTCATTAATAACAATATACTAAAAAAAACCGTACGCTGCAATATTTTTACATTTAAAAAAATATCAATGAAATACTATTCAATGATTAATTATTGTACAAGTGTTGTTATAAATGAGAAAGAGCAGTATAATGTAATGATTTATAAACGTTCAGATTTATAATTATGCTTCATTCTAAATGAAATGATTTTTTGATTGCACTCAATATAGCATAATTTGTCCGGACTATATTTAATGCATTGTGTAGAAACAGCTTTTTCTTTAAAAGAGCACAATCGAAGATATCAATCAGAGTCAGTCGTGCTCGTTTCCCACACCACAACAAATATTCACAGTAGGTAGTTCTTATTTTGCATGCGGTCTTTATATAAGTGAAACCTTACAACGGAAACATGTTAATTTCGTCTATAATTTCATATAATTTAGTTTTGTTATCGCAATCAATTTCGAAGAATATTTACCTAGATTTTATTTAATTAACATTTCTCCTTGTATAGAACGGTAATATCACAGTGTCACAACTAGGATAGTGTCATCAAACATAACAACTTCGTTCTATGTCCATCCGTCCGTCTGTCTGTCTGTCCCCGTAACTTCGTGTAACATCCGTAATTACGTCCGAATTTACGACTAAAAAAACGTAATTAAACGGCCGGAGATGGTGCTTGAACCCCGGGCCAGCAATCCCTAACTGGCCGCTCAGCGCATGTTGCTACGGCCGCCTCTCTGTGGACCGCCAACAAGATACTATAAATATATACTAGGGCTTATCAAAGATGCGAACCAATATTCCGCCATTTTTACGAGTTGCAGCTAGTTATTCATTAAATGTCTTATTATTACTACGAAAAATTATTTATATATCCCAATGTCGTTCTGTATCGGCCTCAGAAAAATTTGAAAGGAAAAAATATGTTGCATTGGAATGAAGCGTCAATTTCTTTTTGTATATTATACACAGGTATACAAATTATGTGGATTACCAATAAAATGTTCATTATAAAAATTATTGCATTCATTTCCATATTTTAGCAAAATTATGTTAACTCTTCTGATACGTTACCAAATGAATGAACCTGCATAATTATGTTAGTGTAGTAAAAGTACTATGCACACATACATATTTGAGTATAGGATGCATTGTTAATACAGCATTAGAAATACAGTATTATTTTATTTATTTATGGAATCTTATATTATATGATACTCGTACCATCGTACGTTTGTATGACTGTAATGTGGATAATGCCCTCATAAGTCAATCAAATTGCAATGATATCCGTTTAAAAATCTGGAATTATCTGGGATTTGGTGTCTATGTGGTGTATAATGGAAATCTGGTGGAAGGAAGTAAAACCTGGAATTGAGAAACAAATAACGAAAGTAGATTGAATGCGCCGTCGATAGATCGAGGAATTCTTGTCACGGAAATGGTTTGATCATATGGAATCTATGAGCGAGGAGATGGCAGTATGGAAAATATATGGGGCGAATATTGAAGGCAACAGGAATAGAGCGCTTCTGCGAAAGACTTGACGTGATCAGATAAATCAGATACGTAGAAAGCTGTTAAAAGCTTCATCAACCGAAGAGCATACGCCAGAAGATGTATGGAAATGGACGAAGCAACAGCGGTATGCCGGGATAAAAGAGTGTGGCGTTCTGTACTCTGACTGCCCTTCTGCGCGGCTGACGTTCGTCGGCCGGGAAAGGGCGTGGTGCTCACCCCGGTATGTTACAGATGGGCCATCATCAGCCGCGATGCGACCATTGCAGACGTCCGCAGCAAGAAGCAATTGGCGTCAGCCAAACCAAATTCGAGGCTGGACTAATCTGAGGTGCTCTGGGCCGTGGTATTATAATCGTCAAGCTGTAACATGCGATTATCAGTGCGATGAAACAGCACAAAAATGCAGTTAGTTTCTACCTCATTCGTGCATATTCAATTTGTGATAAACAGGATTCTTAACACACTACTAATAAATAACGAAATAAGAAAAACAGATTAGAAGAATACGGTCCTAATATCATATTTTGTACTACGATTTTAGAAGAACAAACTACCACATTCACTCATAAATTACCAGTCTACATACTCGTAGACTTAGTAATGAGCACTGTGAATTTGTAAACATATATCATGAAATGTTAAAAGCATTTAAGAGAAAACTACTACATAAGATGCTCTACGATTTTATGTGTTATTTTGACAGAAAATTTTCAGTATAATGCACAACCGTGTTTTGTTAGGTTTCAAAATTGCACCGAGAAAAATAATCTCTCAAAGCCCGTATCATTACTCAGTAGACAAGTATTTGCGCAGTAGCCAGATCACATTTGTCGCTTGTTCTCCATTATTTTGCTCGCAATTCTGCGACGAATCGTTGTAAACGTAAAACAATAAAAATGCGTAATAAAGAGCCGACGTTGAGATTATTTGATGACTCGACTTGCGCGAACTACAACACTAATCATGCTGTTTATAATACGATGAAAGTGTGAGAATACGACACCGCCGTGAGCGAGCAGTCACCTTTGTTCCGAGGGAAATTGCCCCCAGCCCATGGGACTGCGCCGAGATACATCTCAATTGGAAAGTAAAACGTACTTTTTGAATTTTATTACAAGAAAAGAAAGCACCGCTGAGAAAATGCGGAAAAAATACGTGGATTTTTTCGAAGTCGTAAAGAGCATTAGCTGAATGATTATTGAGATAAAAAAACTCGCATTTAATCTGGCGTGTCTGGGTATGTTTCAATGATTCTACAACGATCTGGGAAAAATGGATATTTTCCGATCTGAGAACAATAATCTCGTTTGATTCACGTTCAATAATAATATGTATTATTTACCTATCGCATTCGCATTGAAATGCACAATGGAAAGTGTTATGTTCTCTAATCTACTGGGATAAACATAATTTAACATAAAATGTCTTATTATCTGGCACCCTTCGGAAATCTGTTAACGTCATGGGCAGAAAATTAAATGGTGTCCTTATTCTTGATTTATCTGCGAGCTAATGAAAAGGAAGATGGTCGTCATAACAACGATTTCGCCAAATGATAATGTTTGTCATGTGACGATGCACTAGGCGTCCTATGCAAATTTTTTTTCAAGTTCTTCTTAAGAGATCTTAATATATTTATTGATCCATATTATCTACTTTGGCTATAAGATAATTACATAAAAAGGATTTATTTTGAAGCCACACATTATGCATACGAATGTCACTGTCTTTTGTCTATTGCTTCAGGATCATTTCGATTGTTATTTTTTTTTAGAAAAGTTAATATAAAACGATTGACAGCTTGCTTCACCGGTTTCATCCGTGTGCATATACCGTTGATTGTACCTAAATGCATGAGATAATTTTGTATCTGTAGTGGGTTGTATGCGCAAAAAATAAATGTTGTTCGTATGTTTGTGAAGCGCTTGAAATTGGAAAAGTCGGATTTTTGAATATTTAACAAATCTTTACGAACATACTCAAAGCCATTACTGATCGTTGTTTTTTATGTGTATATTTTTGTTCCAGACGTAGCTCTAAAGATAAGCCTTGTGGGTTTCATGAGACTGCCTTGCGAAACGCGAATTCGATTACGATAAGTAATTCTTATAAGAAGAAAGAGATTTAAGCGGATTTGTTTTATTTAATCTTTTCTCCGCACCTCTAGTTGGCCATCATCAAACTTGTCATCGGGTACGTTTATATTCCATTTAGTTTTAGTTTCTTTTGATTACATTTTACGCATTTTACGGTTTTCAAGCAAATATTTAATTCTTTATTAAATTTGTCTACATTTTACTGTTATTGACAAAAATTACATTCATATAACTTGTTTAAATTTAATTGCAGTATTCATTGAATGAAAACCTCAAGAAGTATTATAGATTTAGGAGATTTGGAAAATAAATTAAATGAATTCATGAAATATAATGTTTTACTTACGTCATAATTTAGTAACATAACACCTATAAAGTTTTATATTAAAAATCTTGGAATATTACATAAAAGACAACTTTTATTTCATGTTTATTACAGAATATGTTGGGTGTATTTCATTATACTACAAGTCTATTTATTATGTATGTGGTGTGAACAGGTACATGTCAATGTCTGGGTAAGCGATATCTGTGCGAGAAGGAAACAAAGTTATATGACCGCTTCACGCTAGACAGTGATGCAAGAAAGCACTTGTGTGCAATGTGTACAGCGCGCACAATATGTTGTTTAATGTCGTCTTGGATTTATTTTATTATAAACCTTTTTCAAATTATAATTGATAAAAAATAGTGAAATCGGGACTAAATCTATAAAGTCCTATTCATAGCCAAACTCGTGAAATATTTTAGGTACGTGTCTACGAGTTTATGAAAAAGAAAGCAGAGAAATATTTTCATCTAAATAACGTCCAGGAACGTGTTTCTTAAGCTACCAGTGTGTGTACAGTTAAACCTATTATACAAGAAACGAAGACGTCAAAAAAAATAGGGAATCTACAATATATAACTTTTCTTAAGCTGCTATTCGGCGTATTATAAATGACTTCCACGTAACCAATTAAGAATTGCCGACTCTCTGAAATTTGCACCGAAAAATATTGAAAATAACGTATACATAACTGAGTAGGTATAACATATATTTTGGTGGTCTGTGGTACACAATGTACATTAGGTATTGTTTTAAAGGAAAAACAAACAGGAAATTTGTATGTCACCAGTCGTGTGCATCTAACGAGCACTGGGAATCACCTAATTTGTCTTCTGTATTTCAGCTTTTTTTTAAGCGAATAAAATACTTTTCTAATTTGAAAATATTCAAATAGTTTATTATATTTTTTCATATTCCGTTTCCCGCAAATGTGTATTTTTATATGGTTCCAAGCCTACACGTTTTGTTAAAAATGACGGGTAAAATTTTTACCGTAAATACAAAGGGCCATGATTTTGAAATAAAACAAAAGCGAAAGTCGACGTTCCCGTCATTGTTCGTCTTTTTTTTGGTGTAACTCTCCAAGATAAGTTTTATTTAAAACGGTTAAAAAATAAAAGTAAAATACGTCAAAAATATGTTTCATAATAAGTGACCTTGTTTAAATTTGTAAGTGGGTAGGTATATTAAAAGGCTTTCGTTTCTTTTCGTTTCTTCGTTTCGTAGATTTTTATTATGTTTATTTATTTTCCACTTGGTCATAGGACACTCCCACTTGTGGCCATCTTCCCGTTGTTATCTGCGGCCCGTAAAAGCTCCGCAATAGACTGGCCAAGCCATTGCCTCAGGTTATTTGACCATGACGATCCCTGTCTTCCAGGGCCCCGACAGCAATCCTTCCCTGCTTATGATGTGCAAGTCCCGGTACTTTCTCGGTTGTGTCAGCAGGTGTCTCGTGTTTTCACAAGGTCTTCATAAGGCACACCGCGGGGCATCAATTAGAAAGAATCGGAGAATCAATTACAAAGAAAACTGATTTTTAATATCTTGGCAGTATGATTACGGATGATCTAAATCGCGGTGAAGATAGTTATGTGAATTCTATATGTAGGTTGACCAGGTATTAGTGCACTCATAAAAAAGAACACCAATACGCTTACACTTGTTATCTTATTGTCAACGCCTGGGTCATCATTATTTGTATTGTTCGTTAACTTGAACAATATTATCAACTGTGTATAAAAATGAGCACCTTAAACGAGTAAATATGCTAAATAAAAAAAATATTTTTAAATATTCTTGCGTATATTAATACATAAATAATTAGGGAGTTGAAATTGAATTGAATCCTAATCAAATAATTAAGATAAGTATGAGAATCCTGCTTCGGAAAACCCTTCAGAGACATGGACTGATCAATGTCGGGAGTGATAGGTATTGTTCGTCATAGCAGAAGCTCTTCCAACAGGCACAACTATAAGCAGGTTGTTCCTATGTATTGGAATGTGAAACAATCTTTGCTGACGCTGTCTAAGGTAATTATCAGGAACATACAAACCAATTTTTATATGTTCTGAAAAAACCGATAATCCTAAAACAAAAGCTCCGCATAATTTCAGGATTATCGATCATACCGCGCGACAATCGATAAAAATGCGTAATCAAATACACATTCCCTCTAGTCTCTAAACAATTGTAGCCGAGCATACCCTGGAGGAACTCAGTTGGGTAAAGCCAAGGATAATGCCCGTATCTACTTTCTCATATTAGAAACTTTTTTTAACATGAAGAAAAAAAGAAGAAGAATCTTCGCGATAATATTATTAAATTCTTTGTCTCGTCTCTTTTATTCGGAGGTCAGAGTATCCAGTTTTCGGGAGATATTAGTTAATTTTACACGTTTGTTTACACGTATATTGTCTCGATAGGCGAGTATGAAACTTTGAAAAATATCATCGTCCAACAAATGGAACACGCGGGTTAGTTACAGCATTAGCAAAATTGAAAGTAAGTAACATTATTAATCTGCGCTTCCAAATACCGGACGCGCGGTCATATTATAATAATTATAATCCAGAACATGTTATAAAATAAATTTTCGGAATAAATAATTTCGAAACACCTAGCAAAAAACTTCAATCATTTCGTGGTGTACTTTTTTATCAAGTGCGATTATAAGTGATAATGTTATTAATTGCCTTACTTGTTGCGGGCTCGCGTGCCGCGGGTCTTACGCACGGCACGCTTATGCTTCCATTAATTCCGACTGAAAAGACATTCGCGGCTTTCTCTCGTTAACATGCGCGCCTTGTACGTATATGTATCATAATAATGTTCCACACTCTCGAAAATCATTCAAAAATGTAATTAATTAAAATGTTAGCGACCTATAAAGATTGTTATTTGAGCGATGCACTTCCATAACGTCATTAATTGTATGAAAATATGATAACGGATTATTTTAATGTAAAAATCGCCCTACTCGCGCTCCGCCCCGTTCCAAATTCCTCGAACGATTGCAAATTATGCGGGGATTAGTCTTGTTACGGATGATGTCGAGTTACGATAAAAAAAATAACGACATACTTTATGAAACGTGTACCTGGATTCCACCTACACATACATTCACACACGCAACGGTTTTTGTTCCTTGATGTTTTTTTAATATTATTTAAATCATTGTTCTTAAAAGTTTAGCGAATTCTTACACCTGGCTTTATTTTAAACCATTCAATTGATTTTATGCAGAAACACTGTAAGAATAAATATATCGGCAATATTTCGAATATGTAGGTACGCTCGCATAATATGAAATTTCATAGCCAATTTAATATCACAGAAAAACGCATAATAGAGCTGTACGGAAAGATAATATGAGTTATAAAAGTAAAGGCAGAATTTTCCAAAAAAAAATTAATGCATTTATCGAGGATTACTAATTTAAAATGTACGCACTGAATTGGAGATTTTATAAGAAACATTGCCTTTAAATTTATAGAAAACATGATTATGGAATTGATAGATATATAAAATTTAGAATTCAGTAAATTTTAAATAAGTAATCCCCGGTGATTGCATTCAAAACATTTTTAATTTTTTTGGATATTGCTGTCTTTGTTTTTATACCCCACATGTAAAGATATTATAATTTTTCGCAATTTTTTTTCTTAAACTGATGCCTAAGCTCTCAAACAAATAACATTGTTATATAATTTTCCCACACAGCACGTTAGAACTTTTTCTACAATGCTACGAGTATTGAATAGCATCCTAAATTTGTTGATAGAGAGATCTCCATCCATTAACACGTTAATCTGCGCATCAAATTTAAAATAATACATTTTTACCTCTCATCATTTTTTACTTTCAAATATGTATTATTTTGTAGTACGTTTAGAATTCATATAAATACAATATAGAATAAATCGGCAAGTACATTTATTTATACAATAAACATATTAGGTACTTATATTCAGTATTTAGTGAGATAGTTAAACCTTTACCAATTCCATATTTTTCTTTTTCAGTTGCAAGGATAACGTCTGACATGGTTTGTATGTATACGTATGATGTGTTTATATATGGCTGAGGAGCCTTCTAGCTTCTAGCTAGCCGAGGAGCTAACTATCCTCGAACAATGTATTCTTCAACTTGTTGCGCAGGTACGGCCACTGGGTAGAGATACATGTTTTCCCCCATTTATTTTATTAGCCTCATTTTTCGATTAGTTTTGGTTAGGAGACTGCTCTCGTGTGTTCGTTAATCAGGTGTAAGTCCTATTTTTTGTGTGACTTCATAGTACACAGTGTCTGTCAATTTTTCAAAATTGTTTTCTGAGTACCTTTGTACATTTTTCATGATCCACCGCGTTTTCTTTCCCCATGAGGAAACTGCGTAAAAAATATGTATTTTTGAGTATTGGTGTGCTTATTCATATGAATGCAGTAATCTGCCTATCGTACATAATTCGTGTTTTTTTTTTAAATTTAAATATGATAGAGACCTGGAAGGTCTATGGATAACATTTAACATAAAAGTTCGATATAATAATACAATAAGGACACAAAGTCAATTTGTTATATTTGGCTGAGTTTTAGCATTATTGTCACTTCTATTTTGAAATTGTTAGAAGTCAATTGTAAGGTCTATCGTGGTAGGTCGTTGTATAATTTTAATCCGTCACAAATTAGTCGTGACTGTCCTGTTTTTGTTTTGACTTGAGTTATGTGGTAGTTTTGAGCCGTTCTAGTGTAGTGTTGATGATTTCAGTGTGCTTGTCTCAGTACTGAAAATATTATGCATATTCTATATGCATGTAGTAAAATAGTATGCATATTTTAAGACTCGAATTTTTCTACGCTCGTACCACATTCTCCTCGAATTTTCAAGCATTATTGTTCATCCCTTTCAAATCAGTAATAATCATCATCATCATTCAATGCCGATGGCTAACTGCAAAAACATTCTCCAATCACTTTTGTCTTGATCCAATAAATATCCGTATGTAATCTGCAATATATCTAGATCAATCAGCTCTGTATCCGTGTATTAAATTTTTGGCGGGGTAGTGGTCAAGTTCAGTCCAGAGTTACCATTTGAAGATTCCTTGAGTTCTCACAATGTAAATAATTAATTATGAAATGGAAGGGTTCTTACCCGAGTAGAAAAACAAAAGAGAGCTGTTCTTTTGTGTTTGAATAAAAAAATAGTGTAGTATTGCGTTGCGAGCGATTGTAAAATGTGAGAGATAATGTACAAGCGATAATAAAAGATTTATTTTACGAGTTGTGCCATTTCATTTTTCGAGCGAGCCACGCCACGTAACAATGTTGTCATTCTATAGGACGCTTGAGGTTAAAATTGAAATATCAATAATAGATCACAAATAATCATTATTTTTAATGGGGTACCTACCTACACACTTCCATTCACGAGACCCAATTATCGCAGTTCCGCGTCGTCTCGTCGCGACGACAACTTTATGAGCCTTGGTTCCGAAAACTTTCCGAGTATCAAAATCACAATAGAATTAGTTAATATTTTGGTTTCACATTTCTGTCGGGAAACGAACTTAATGAAAGTATTTTCACGACCATTGTCTTATTATCCCGCAGTTATTATACCGGCAAATGGAATATAACACTGAGCGGTGTGGCCGATCCGTGTCTGCAAACCTACACAAGTCTATTTATTCATTATTATTAACATTATTTGGACAGCATTATGGAAATGTGCATTTTAAAGTGACGCTGTTCTGTTAAATTCTCACTAGAAATGTAGGTCATTACTCCCTTTCTTTTAACTCGTATCGTCTGCTTGTTTACTTGTCGTCTTGTCTGCTTATCTGACGAAAAAACTTTGGATCGATTTTTAACCCTTTTCCCGTGATCCAATCGAGCTGAAACTTTGCAAGCAGACTCGTGGTGACGATCAAGAAGATCTGTCAAATTTTCGTTAAAAAAAATTAATAAATTTTTGGATTTTTCAAATTTTGAATGGTTTTTCAAACAAATTATTAAGTTGTATGAAAATATTTCAACGCTTCTGATTATAGTATAATTTTGGATTTTTGGAATTTTTTTATTACTCCCTTTCGTAGCGTGGTTACTTTTTTTAGTATTGATGTAATGTGTATTCCGATGTTGTAGTATATACTCTGATTGATGTGATAAAATGAAAATCAGTGACTACTTCTTAATTTACCAAAAATTTACCCTTAACATAATTTTCATTTAAAATTCTTTACGTGCGAGATCTCGGTTTCCATTTTATTCTATTGTTTTTTCTTGACCGAGAGATTAATTTACGAGTATATCACGTTGGTACGAAATTACATTTCAGATAATCATAAAATCGTTTGTACTATTGAATTCATTATCACTGGCATCTTGATACGGCAATAATTCCTGTAAAATAACCTGATAAAAACCAGGTTTTGTTTTGTAGCAACTTAAAATAAGATTCAAATACAAAACATGATTTAAATAATTTTAGAATAGTACCAGAAAGTAGGTACTTGCCCGGACATCTGAGATAAAATTGCATTTTTTTGTCAGCGTGGATATATATAGGTATGACGCCAAATGTATTTAAGAAAGCATTGTCATCGACATTAATTCAAAAGACAAAATTTCAGCTCGATTGGATGACGAGAAGAGCGTTATTTTTCACTTCGAAGATCTTTCCAAGAAATCAAGACCGACGGCGAAGTTGAAGGTTGAAGTATAGGATTTTTTAATAAAAATGCTATACTTTCTGTATATGTTAAATTATTAAAATTATTCTGTAATAAATTAAACAAATTAAAATTATCATGCACAAATTGAAAAAAAATAGACGGTTTTCATCAATTTACTTATTTTATTAGGTGATTAATTATTATTTTTTAATTTGCATTTATTAAGCTCTATATGAAACAATTATTTATTTTTTTTTTTTGGAAAAAATCAAAATGGCCGAGTTATATCCGTTTCCATGAAGCTTCTCCGCCGTAGCTGAAATGCAATATTCCCCAGTTCACTTTTATCCAAGACAGAAAAGAAGGTTATATTATTATATAAAAATGTAATTAATAAAAACTAATTGTTTTCACTACTTATAGAGGGTTATTTGGAAAACATTAATAACCTCGCAGGACTATGTTCCTGCCTTGATTAAACTATTGAATTTGAAATATTATTATCTATAAATATGATTTTTAATTTTTTAGTTTACACTGTATCCTGGCGAAGGGACCATTGGCCCTCAAACATGGTGATATTTTCAATAAATAAATGGTGAAAACAAAGTATGTTTTTATTAATTAAATTAATAAAGTCACCTTTGTCTCCTTTTCGCTCACAATCACATAGAATATTTTTGCTCTTTTTGAAGAAGTTATTTAAAATGGCCTATTGAAGTGTTAAAAATAAAAAATATACACATAAAACAAATATTTATTTTAAGACATGCGACAGTGAGTTGCACAGGAGTTTACTGGATGGAAACGAATGCTAGTAGATACTTTATTTTTCTATTAATTGTTCAAAAAAAAGTTTAAATAGATCGATGATGTATCAAATAAATGTAATAAAAATATATTAAACATTTTTTTACGCTGAATGTGGACTACTCGATTAAGATTTGATGAAAAGATAACGTGTACATGTGGACGGAAATTGACGGGTTTTGATTCAGAAAATTATATATTATATTTCTATCTTTCATTCGCCAAGCTTGTAAATTAAATTTTTAAAGTCAGGTCCACGTAGTGTTCGTTGAGTTATGGGTGAAGTTGCCAATTAACCATTAAGATAATCACACCGCGCATGCAGCATGCAAGGGACCGTAGGTACAATTGAACAATTAAAAAGACCGCTCGAACTTGAATATCGCATTAGCATACAAAGCTAAGTTAATTTTTCGCAGGCAAATTTTCCCACCCTCCAAAATCTTCGATCAGCCATCTTATTGCCGCTATAACGGATCGTTTTGAGCTAAATCGAACTCGGTTGTATTTCGGCCCACGGAAGGCGGAGACGCGAAACGGTGTCCGCTGGCCGGCGGCGGCGGGGGCAGCGCTAATCCGCGAGTTAAGCCGTCGGTCGAACGTAAAAACGTATGGAAAGGAATAGTAAACACGGGTAGACAATGATGGGAAATGGACCGGCAGGCCGGGAGGGGCGGAGGATCCCCTCCGTGCCGCGCCGGCGCCACCGGCCGTGTCATTCAACCGCAGGCCTCAGTGCCTCCCCGCCCGCAGCAGCTCGCAGCTCGCAGCTCACAGCCGCCGCAGCCGCCAGACAGTCGTCCGCGCCGCCGATCGAGCGCGACATCGACAATGTGACGGTCGCCAGGATCATGATCTGTTCCAAAAATTGTTCGTGCTTGTTGTGTCGCGAGCTACAGAGCTGCGAGCCGAAAACCAGAAAAGTCGAAATGAAGAAATCCGAGGGGAAGATGAGCGACAACTTCATTCTGAGGAAGGCGGAAGCCTTCAAGCCCTCGGGCGCGCTGGGCTTTATCAGGGGGGCCGCCCGCATGTCCGTCAGGCACTGGCAGAACAAGGAGCGCCCGGCCGCGCCGCACGGCACCCAGCCGCCGCGGGTGTCCCGCGCCGCCAGCTGCGAGCAGCTCTTCCCCGCCAAGGTCGTCCTCGACGGCTCGCCCTCCAACATGTTCAAGGCTCCCAGCTGCGAACAGATATCGAAATCACGAGTCAACGACTGTAAACCCCTTTTCAGGATCATATCGGAATCTAAATTCGTAGGAAAATCGCAAAACAGCGACATGTACACGGGGAAGGATCGGGCTAAGCCGAAGCGAAGGAGGGACGACGCGACGTACTCGAAGAACGTTCACGAGAAGTACGTGCCGCTGCCGGCCTACGAACCCAAATATAACGGAAACACTTACACGGAAATGAAACCTAAATTCCTCGATAGCGAGGGCCGATGCGAAGTTTCGCCCGTTTACCGAGACGTTAAAAAGAAGATAGAAAAGGACCGCAGCGGGAAGCCGGCGTCGGTGAAGGTCCAATCCAAGAAGCACACCGCGGATCTGGCCGCCTGCTTCCAGGAGTTGAGCAAGAAGAGCGGAGGCGATCGCAGGAAGGCGGACACGCCGACTCCGTCCGAAAAACGGCGCCAAATAAGTCCAGGCAGAGGACTGCCCGAGAAAGTGAGTCAAAATAACCACAGAGTAGTCATTTACTTCGGCGACTCCATGCTGAGAGCCCAGCCGCCGTCGGAACCGCCCAGATACTCCAGAACTGTCGACACAAGCAAGGAGGATATTTACGCTAAAAAACTTCTGGAAGAAACCGGCAACCTCGGAATTTCTAAAATCCCCAAAACGAACGCCACTGCCGATCTGGTCAACCAGATATCGGTCGAGAACGAGCCTATATACTCGGAAATAACCTACGATAAGACTCTCGCCAACAAGGAAGAAAGTGTAGTTCTGGGTGACGATGTGTTGGACGGTAAAGTGTGTCACGACGACAACAACAACATGGTCGCCACTCAGATGGATGACGGTGTTATCAATGTGCAGTTCCGGGATAATTTCGAGTGCGCGCGCCGGTGGGTGGACATCATCAGCGGCGCTGGGGATAACGACGATGGAACTCCCGAAGCTGCAGCCGAAACCTTGGACTGGAGCTTCGTGCAGGGCTGGCGAAAACGGTAAACTATTTATATGTGTATTCTTTGTTATACATAAATGTATATTATAAAAATTAACGTATTAGTTTTGGTACACAAATCTAGCGATTCTCTTTATTTTCAAATATATTTTATTGAATATACGAAAAATGGATTATTGAAAGTATACCAATTAGGAGAAATTCGTTTTCACATTCTCGAGAGAAACAGAGGCATCGCTACATATTCATATGAAACGGTCCGATATTAATATATCGTCAAGTGCTTTCTTCAGCCGAGCTCGCGATAATACTATGATTATTATCTTTTGGACATGAGATAAATTGGACAATTTCACGGATTATTTATTCGCCTAATTCCTAATTCTAATGTCAGGTAGACAGGAACTGCTTTGCCGAGTACAGTATGTCGAAGAATTCGTTATTTTATAATACATCATATTTTTTCACACCCAAAAAGTATATTTGGTTGAAGTTTATTAATTGAAGAAAAGTTTTGAAGGAAAAAATTTAATTTTTAAAATAAAAATACAGGAATAAATATATCATATCAAACATATAATAGATACAAGCATGTAAATTCAAATTGTAATAATAAATTAAGAATAACGACCTGTTGACAATCTGTTTGTTAAAAAACATAATCATTTCTGCTTTTTATTATTTGCTTTTATGATATTAAAGTTTTTCAGTTTGTGTTCATTCCTTAACGCATAATACGAAGCCTTAATTCGAGGCTATAGAGATGAATGAAAGCCTAACACATCAATCTGTAAAAATAAATAAAAACACCTTTCTTTACAAAATAAATCAATTGCTGTCATTCAATAGAAGAAATGTAATGATATACCTATAATATAATTGATTTATTTCTGATTAAAGATTATAGTTAACTAGCTGTAACCCGTCAAAAATGGCGATCACTGGTTCGCGTCTTTGCTAAGCCTTAGTATATACATATTTATAGTATCTTTTTGACGGTCCACAGAGAGGCGACGGTAGCAACATGTTGGCACGGGGTTCATCTCCGGCCGTTAAATTTGTTTTTTTAGCCTTGAATTCGAACGAAATTACGGACGTTATACGAAGTTACGGGGACAGACAGACAGACGGACAGACAACTAAATTTTTATAGTTTATAATAAAAATTATGTTATATTAAGAAAACTAACTAAAAAATAAAGATGTCAAAATCCGATTACGGTTTGATTGTGGATGAAAATTCTTTGTCTCATCTAATTCTCACCTTGGAAGGTGATTTGTGTACCGTAGTTTGTAATTCCTGGAAACCATCGCTCCTGGTTTTTGTCAACGGTGAAACTTAAATGTAGTTTTTCTGATTAGAGAAACATTTATTTCAATTGAATCGGTCAAAATAAAGATAATAAATTCTTTAAAATATTATTTGTTTCTTTCTTCAACCTGGACGTAATTTTTAGATGGCTGTGTTGATAATAACAATATTATCACGAATAAAATATTGTTAGAACACACAACCACTTAATTTAAAAATAATCAACAGACAACTACTTAATTTAAAAATAATCAACACAGTAGGACTATTTAAAAATTAACGACAAAAACATTTTTGGTCCATATAATTGAAGAATTATTTTTTTTTGTACAGAAAGTAATAAACAACTGATTAAATGCAAAAGAATGTGACGGATCATCTTTTTTTAATAGAGGCAAGAAATTTAGTCATAATTAATACAGTAAAAGAGGCTTCATTTTCAATTAAAACAACTTTAACTGTATTGCGAAATATTTGCATTAACATTTCTTTACGTTTATCCATTATGCATATTGATTACATATCTAATTTGTTTATCATCATCAAACATAATAATTTCGTTGTCTGTCTGTCTGTCTGTCCGTCCGCCTGTCGCTCTGTCCTTCCTTAACTTCGTTGTACGTCCGTAATTTCGTTCGAATTCACGGCTTAAACAAATTAAACGGCCGGAAATGGAATTGAACCCTGGGCCAGCAAACCCGAGCAGGCCGATCTACGAATATTGCTACGGCCGCCTCTCCGTGGACCGCCAAAAAGTTACTATAAACATATACCAATGTTCCAACATTTTTGACGGGTTACAGCTATTTAATATGTTATCTTAAAAATGTTATCTTCAAATTTAAATATGTTATCTTCTGTAATACACGTATTACTTTGTACTAATTTTTTACTGTGATGCGATCAAACTAATCATTATCAATTTTTTTAAATACCTATAAAATATTAAAAAGCTTAATTAGCATTATAGTGAGGTGATTTAATATCTCCTATACTTTGTTGGTGCCAACGATTAAGTTTAATGGCTCTTATATACATGGTTAAGCGTATAATCTCTCATCTTGGAAATTTATTTTTCGCAAGTGATCAGTACAACTTTATGATATTTTCCTGAGCTATAAAAGTAACGTTATATTATATTGCATTAGGGTAACGAGCGAGAATATAACGCATACATAATACCTAGTCTTGTATAAGAGGGGAACACATTCTTCGAATGAAATCGCCCACTTTGAAAGGTTGTCGATTTCATTCGGTTATGATGATGTATTTGAACAGGAAAATGGATATCGTTTTTTCTGTACATTTAAAAATATTTTCGAATAGTTCTCACCCAGTTTCGCCATAGAATGGTGAAAAATCTATCACGATTTTATTTATTTTATTCACCATTTTATCATTACGAATAATTTTTATTATGTGAATGATTTAATTGTTACAGAACTAGCTTCCAGTAGGTATACCGAGTATCGCGGTAGACCAATATTTTTTACATGTAAAAATGACAACATCACAAAAAAAACAAATCGAAACAACACAAACAACTTAGAACTATTAAAAATATGTATACCTAGTATAAATTAACCATAGATTACTTAGTATATACTTCCATCTTAGTGAGATACAGTGGAATTAAAAACAGTTGGGTGTCAAATGAATCAATTGTGGTTATTTATTTTTAAATTAATAATTAATAATTAATCATTCTAAAAAATCAAAAAATTATACAATCATTAAATGTTCAGTTTATTTCAATAATTTTACGATCCTAATAATAATAATAAAGCCTTTATTCACTGACCATTTTTTACGATTTTAACATAAATATAAAATAATACACTAAAATAATAATATATACACATAATATATACAACCGCGTGTTAATAAACGAAAATACCAAACCCATATAGTCTAAAGAAAAATCTATATTGAGCATTTCATAAGCTAGATAATTAATTTTCTTTTGTAGTCCACATTAAAACTATTATCAGTTATGATCTTCCATATATAACCGTACTTTGCCGGATAATAAATGGAATTAATTCCAATGTGCAGTCGGCGTTGTTAAATGTTTTTGATACGAATTTACACTCTTTTCCAAACACATCATCACTCATTCTACCATCCCCATCGAATAATCCACTTATCATTCCTTAATACAATTTATTAGATTTTCTCTCATATCAACTACGCCAAGGATTTCCAAGAAGAGTGGTACCAACCAGTTCATTGACTGTAAAGTTATAAATTATATTTGATGATCATCTCCGCTTTTCTCCGAAACAGAACATATTATCCACAAATTATTCACTTAATCATAATATGATTCAGGTATTTCATATTTACTGCTATATACAACTTGTAGTTATTCAACTCTGTTAAGCAGGATAGATTAAGATTAATGTGGGTATTCCATTATAATAGTTTTGCTAACAGTTCTAGTATTAGGAGCGAATAGAAAAAAAACTCAGCATTTCTTATTACTTTCGTGTATCCGTATGAGGTTAGCTCTCGCGCCTTTAAATGATGGGGCAAAAGACATCGTCTCAAACTTCTGCTGGGCATACAACGAATGATAGCTCGTTCTACGTCTAGCTAAGCGTTTAAATGTTCTTTACGAGAGTTTCGAGACAAAAGTTTCATCCACGGACCAAAACAAAACTGAAAGCTCTAATGACGCCAGTTTAGTGTTACCCTTAAAGAAGCCAAAATTCCTCCCTTATATTTTTACAAACGCAATTATTGATTTAAAAAGATGAATTTTTGTAGGCTGTCGTAAACATTAGCCCTGTTAATGGATCTTGCAATGAAACGTCGGACAGAAAAGTCGCACACAATTTACCAACACAAATAATGTAAACACGATGTTATATTTTTGCCTGAGGCTGAAGGTGGAAGGTACTTTTTATCAGGCCTTTATAACGTGTCCATTTCATGACTTACAAAAACGTCAAACTTAGATTTAGATGGTTTCTTGAAATATTCGTTATGTTTGAAGTTCATAGCGGAAGCATACAGCGAAAAAGCGAGACCACGAATTGCACTCGATTATTATTTACTGTTCCAATAATATCTAAATAAATAATTTCGTTCGAATTCAAAGTTAAAAAAACGTAATTAGAGACACGGCTGGAGCGTAGCTCAAACCCCGGTCGCGCAGTACAGCAACGCGGTGACTAACTGACTTAGCTATCTCCGGTTTTCCTTAGACCGCCCAAAATATATTATACCTATAATACATATTTTACGTACTAGCCGTGCATACATACACCCACAAATATAATTTAAATTATATATATTTTTATTTACATAGTTACGGATAACTCCGCTACAATAAAAAATAATACTTTCGATTTTTTTTTGTTTATTGAATTATTAAGGTTTTAATTGTGAATTTTTATGAATATATAAGGTGTTAATTAAAATATAATTATCATTTAAAAAACGCATAAAAAATAAAAATATTCTTTGGAGGCAACGGTTATCGATCCTAGTACCTACCTCTCATATGCTAGGTGAGCGTTTTACCATCTGAGCTATGCCCCCAGTTGATGAACAAACGCCAAAAAAGTAATATAAGAATATTTACCTAAATTTTACCCCTATGAATTGTTTAACGAATTGATTGTATTAAAATAAAAACAATGTAATAAAAATGCTTTCCTTTTTTCTATTCGCCCTTATTATATAATCTAGCTTATCTAGGGATTAAGATCCCGGGATCCCGAGTGTTTTTCGATCCAGAAAATCCCGGGATTGAATGTCCTCAAACCCGAGATTTTCGGGATCGATACAAAAAATAATTTTAAAGGAGCATAGCGGCCCGTACATCCCTGAATTACCAAATGTGCTGGCGCGCTGTTTGCCGGTCCGGCCGTGCTCTGTTTCACTCGCACAGACGTCATTGGTCGGTCGATTCATTAGTTGTGTCCGCATCAACAGATGTAACGCAATATTACGATTAAATTAAATGTAGATTTGGCTAAATTTTTATATGATTTTTATGCAATGTTTTTTATTTAATTTAATTTTGACATGCATTAAGGCCAAATGTTCATCCGTTGAATTTTAATTCGAGGTCTCTATTTTGAATAAAAATATTGATATATAAATTGAAAACCATTCCTCTCACAAAGCCCGAAAGAGCATTTTCTGCTGCGTCTTACATTGGTCAAATGTAAAATGTATTTGTAAAATGAGAAGCTGTCTCGGTGATTCGAGTAGGTATCAATAAGCTTCTTAGACTGAAAATATTTTTTCCAAAATTCTAAAAAAAGACAAATCTTGTTAATTTCCTGTTGTTTATTTTCAAACTAAATGAGCCATATCGATGGTCCTTACGTAAACTGTAGAATTTGCAAAAAATCGATTTTCCTTTTACCATCTTAATCCATCCAATTTAAAATTTACACTATATTTTTGGACAGAGTTAAAAAAAGAATTTTCATTTCAAAAACAGCAGATATAAGGCAAACTATTTTCAATATTATCTGAAAATATAAAGTAAATTGGATGGTTTAAGATAGTAAACCGAAAATATAAATGTTCAGATTCGACGGTATATGTAGGGACCGTTTATGTTTGATTAAAAATTTAAGACTGATTTTTCAACATTTATTGTTATTGTTATTGATATTGTTGATGACCTGTTATTGATAAATGAGAATTATTTTTTTGCTTAATTTTGATAGTGTTTTGTTTGTTAATAATCTTTGTATTCTTTTGTTTCTTAATAATCACTGTATTTTTTGTTTGACACTGTATAGATAATTATATTTATAACCTATAAAAATATAGTTTGTTGCATAATATTAAACAGGTAAAGAAAATGATATAAATTACGTACTTTGTAGGATTATAATACCTATAAGTTGAGGAGATTTAACTATTGTTCGATTATGGTTAAAAATATTTGAAACACAAGGTGCTCATTTATAATATAACATAAAATTCAGGCAGTTTAAAAAAAACTGCGCTAATGATAATACATAGTATATTTTAGTTTAATAAGTGCCAAAATTTAAAAAAAATGAATGTACTTAAATGCATATTTTCATTTATATTCTTATTTCCCGGGATCCTGGGATTGGCCTTCCTTAATATCGTAATCCCGGGATTGGAAACATGCTCCGGTATTATAATCCCTAAGCATATCCGATAAGGAAAAAATACGTTTTTGTAAAATTGGGAGCAATTTTAAAATAAAACTGTTTTTGATGAACCCTTCCGTTTGCGTTAAGTAGACAGTTCTACGCTTTCGAGGCAACCACCACAAATGCCCCTTTCACTAAATTCAGTCTTCTGGCAATTGTTACTCAAAGTTTTTTACTAAGTGTAACTTCTACCGCGCGTACATGGGTACACGCATGCTTTTTTTGCATTACATCGATATTGTGTTTTTATTTCAGGAATTCTCAACCATTTAAATAAAAAAAGCATTTCAGATTTCTTTATTTTTTACTTTTATCTATATCTTTCGATTGTCTCCCCCTTAAAAATGCCACTCTATGACTTCGCCTTAGGTACTTAGGTTAAAATTACATGAATTACAGCATTGCGGCGTTTATTATCAAAGAGACTTTTTAGTATAAATCTTTTAGCAAAATAGTGAATAGATTAATAAAAATCTACCGCATCAACTCAACTATCTATCGACACATTGATTACTCAACTGCGACACTTTTGATACCAATGTATTGTCATATTGAACGTGTTACTAATGCATTGTCAGAAGACTTACAGAAGCCTTATTAGAAAGTCGATAGTTATTGCTTTCAGTATCAATGTGAAGTTGCTCACTCGTTATTCTGATATATTACTGGGTTTTACTATTATTTATAACCACTATTAGAAATTTAATTATCGAATTTAATGATTATAATAAATAAGCGGAGTATTATTTACGACATTTCAAAAATCGTAAATTTTGATAAACTATCGCATAGCGGTAATTCATATCCTGCCGTAAAATTAGATATTTGCGTCATACTTAGGCCCGGTTGTTTCAAGTTCGATCAAAGTAAGCGGTCGATAAAAGCATAGATTTTTACGAAAACGGATCGTCTGATTGGTGGAGAACGTAAAATTTCAGTTTAAACTCTACGCTTACTTTGATCGAATTTGAAACAACCGGGCCTTATTCATGACTATAAGTTTAAAGGAATGTGTTGTTATTGTATAAAACCAAGAAATTGAAGCATCACTATGTAATAAATACGTGAAATACCAACACGAACATTGTCGGCAGGTAGGTACCGTTCTGTGAATAATTATTATTGCTAATAATACTGCTGCATTGTAATTTATAAGTCCATTGAAGTAACTTTATGATTCATATACAAAACTTGTCTCGTTGGGGTTATATTGACATTGCACTGGCTTCCAACTTAAAAATAAATTGATAAAATTTGATTAACGCGTGTAAAAATAATTATTTATTATGTATTAGATTCAATTTTCATATCTCATACATATCTTCGTTATTTTATTTACCAGTGGCGCGGCTTTTGTTCGTTTGCGAAAATGTTCAAGCAACCATGACCTAATTAATATCAGTAGCTGTTGGAGATATGAGATATCAAATTTTCCTTTTTTTTTGTAAAACGTAAAACGTTGAACTATTATTGCAATAACTTAAATCAAATATGAAAATTCACTTTCAAGTCAAACAAATTGATAAAAACCTTGCAAAAAATTCTAATTCAAATTTCTGTAAATTTCTGCTTGAACATTTTCGACTCATAATTAAGGCAGGAATCTATCTGAAAAGTATTGTGAACTAGCTCTGTTACACCCTGTAAATAAAACTGAATATCTCTACGATCTTTACACACTACTACGCACACTCTTTGACGAATGTAAACAAAATGTTCAATAGTTATTCTACAGTATAGTTACTCTACTTCAATAGACTCAGCCTAAAAAACAGTTACTACTTGCTTTTTGGGCTGAGTCTTTAGGACTCAGCCCAAAAAAACGCGGCACTGACCGCTAGTCTAATTTGTGCGAGTATACGACGTACACGAAACCGCGTAAACCGAAGTATAAACTGCATACACAAATGGAAGATAGGTTCCATAAAATTAAAATCCGCGTAAATACGCGACAAAGTTCATATAAAATAGGCCGTATATAATATAAGAAAGAGATTTTTTCTTCTAAATAATGTAGCTCTTTGTTCACAATAAACTAATAACACGTCCATAATTTAAAGCAGAATTGTAGTTTTATTAAACTGTAAATAGTTGCGGATATTTTATACGAACCGTATGTTTTTCCGAGAAACGATTCTCGATGTTTCGTTGAATGCTTATTCAACGTCATCAGGAGGACGACCTTTACCCGCGGAGGTAGAGGCTACATTTTAATGAAACCATTTTTTTCTTTCGGGTTGGCCCGAAATCACCATCATCAGATCGATGTCCAGCAGCAGGTTCTTCTGTATTCATCCCGATTAAGACTTGGGAGTTTCAGGAAATTTTAAAGCATGGCTGGAGAGTTATTTGCATAACAGACGAATAATTGTCAGGATATTTTTGGTTTTTGGGGTTTGGCCACTTTTGTGCTGTCAGCGGGATACCACAAGGCTCCCACCTGGGTCCTGTATTGTTCAGTATCTTCATCAATGAAGTGATCCCCAAGCCATTGTTATTCGGTGTCAGATGTTTGCTCTTCGCAGACGACATGAAACTTTATAGGGTAATTGAAACTGTGCAATGTTTGAATCCTGAATTACAGGATTGCAAACTTTTGCAGTGTGCTTTTGCAGAAATGGAGTGAAGTCAATAACCTTTTTTTTTTAAATGTTTTCAAATATCAAGTGATGAGATATTGCCATACCCGAACAATAGTATTCTACGAGTATGATTACAAAATTTGTAGAAAATTAGAGTGTGATTAATGAAATAAGACATCTAGACGTAATTGTAGACAAAAGGTTTTCTCAAGTCCTCATGTCAACTCCACAGTTAACAAAGGATTAAGAACTTTTATTTGCTTACTTAGAATAAACAAAGATTTCAAAAGAATTTATACTTTTATATTATTATTAAACAGACTGATTAGATCAAAACTAGAATTTAATACAATTATTCGGAGCCTTCATTATGCAGTTCATATGAGTAATTTAGAGAGAGTCCAAAATAAATTTCTTCGATTATCAATTTTAAACTAAACATATTGCCAAGTAATATTAATCACATAGATCTTTTTGCTTTCTTGAAAAAATAGAGATTAGAAGAATAGTGACAGATCTTGTCTTTTTAAACAAAATAATAAACGGAATTATCGAGTATCCTCAATTGTTGGAGAGTATCTGCTTGTGTATTCCATTCCGTAAAAAGTTATACATATTTGCCTTGGAAACTGCACCCACCAACTAATCTTTAAATTCTCCACTGCAAAGGGTTCCTAGACTAGCAAACAGTTATGAGCAGCTAACGTTTTTGCCACTAATATTACTAAATTCAAACATATGGATAGGTGTTTTGAAGGATAACTAGATTTCTTCTATTATAACTTAAAGAAGTGGTGTTTATATACCACGGAGCCGTTTATGGAAGGCTCTTCCAATTATCGTCTCGGTAGCTGCCAACATCTCGGTTGTTTTTGTTCGCTGACTTTCTTTCATGGTCTCTGTATCAGCTGTTGATGGGGTTTGGGAGACGCATGGTGCTACTAATAACCGCTGTAGCTTGTGTAATTATGTTATTTTATAATACCTTATCAGTATTGTATATTAAAGCCTTAAGGGACGTTAAACGAAATTAATTTTGTGTTTTATTTTTTATTTAATCCTTGTAAATTTTGCAAAACTGCGCGTAAATGCTGTAAAGGTATATATATATATATATATATATATATGAGTATATGTTTAAATATAAGTTCTCGCGAAGAGGTATATGCATTATGAAAGAGCTCACGGTGATCTCCGAACCTGAACGGTTGTGCGCTTTTCGAAGAAGTAACTTATCGACAAGGCGCCAAAGAACAGATCTCACTGCTAATGAAGATTAGCAGTAAGATCTGTTCGAAATGTCGGCAGACGATTGGTCCTAGTTAGAACTAACATGTCTAACTGCTGCGCGATCTACGATCTACTGAACGGTGTCCATTCTCTCTTTTCCATTTTTCTGACACCGCGCTTTCAGTTATCAGTTTTCTTTTATTAAAGTTTTATATTTACTTTCTAAAAAACACAATCTTCAGTACAAATTCAGCGAAACTTCAGTCCACATTGAAAACAGGTGTAGTTTTAATTACTTAAAATCGAAAGCGACAATTATTTTTAAGAAATTATCAGAACCGAAATTTGACAGGTGACACATTTATTGACGATAGTCAATTGCAGCGGCCACTATTGTAATTGCAGATATCAATGGCCGCGTAGCGGTCACTAATGACCGCTCAGCAGCTACTCATGGCCGCGCAGCGACCTGCCCAGCCATCCGCAGGGCGTAGCAGCAAACAATCATCGACAGACGATTACTCAATTAGTGTAAATAAAACAATGACAACGTACGAACGAAAATCTTAAACGCACCAGTTATTTGATGTAATAAGTAATTAAGTTGAATTATGTCAAGGTTTATAAAAAACAGCTAGAGCTGTTAGACAGTAAGAATTAAAAAAAAAACGCGTTAAATTCCATTCCAGACCAAGAAAGATGTGAAAATAGGTGTTTATAAATATCATAAGCTCTTCATTAATTGTGGCCTCTTATAAATATTTTAAATATAAAATTTAATGTTAGTATTAAAATTCAAAATATACGTCGATGCTTTCAATTTAAACACAATTTTAAAAAATTTATATACTGATACGACAATTTAATACCGCAATCTATTAGGGGGTAGATTAGAAAGATAAATATGACAATAAAACAGGGAGTGAGAGAAATGTTACGAAATTATCTGTCGCGCTATTTCCGATGCAGTTTTCGTGACAAATTTGAATGAACATATTCTACGTTAGAGGTAAATTAACAATTTCAAATAGTGCAGTAGTCACATATCTACAAATCTACAAATATATTTTAAAGATGTTTATAAATATTATATCTATTTTAATAATAGGTGGGGCAAAAGTAATGTCATAATGTGAATTGGCTGCCATTTTGTCAGAAACAAAAAAAAGGGCTGTGTTTTCACGGAAAGTTTATTTGAAAGTGTAAAATTTATGACATTAAGTTGAAAAAATGATATGGATCAAAATGACTACCTCCTGAGTTGATGCACATTTGAGCTCATTTTGAATTGTTGCTCGCAAACCATCTGGCTCCAAATTGGTGATTTCTTCTTCAATGTTGGCTTTCAAGACTGGCAAGGTTTGTGGTTTGTTGCGGTAAACGCGAGATTTCAAAAAACCCCAAATGAAGAAGTCTGGGTCTGTCAGATCTAGCGATCTTGCCGGCCAGTTCAAATTGCCAAAACGGGAGATCACGCGAGCCGAAGAGAGGAAATTGGTGTTTCAAAATCTCAATCCTTGTCCGAGCTGTGTGACTGGTTGCTCCGTCCTGCTGAAACCAGCAATGCTCGAGACCCAACTCACCACTTACGGCAAAAAAAAACTCCATCAACATCTGTCTGCAGCGCCTACCAGTTACGATTACGGTGGTGCCGTCGGCATCCTCAAAAAAATAAGGGCCAATCACTTTTTCACTGCAAATCCCTCACCAAACAGTCATTTTGTGGAGACGCTACGTTTGTTTGCGCAAGACGCTCTGCCAAATACTTAATTGTTCGCACACATGGCGCAGGACGATGATGAAAACGACAAACCGGAAATTGGTCAAATAATCTGTTACAATAATTCCGCGTTCTTCACATGTGTATTGGCTCCATAGCTTATTGCCAACTAATTCTCTATGTCTACAACATAAATGTCAAAGCACAATGACATGTGACGCCATTTGCAAAAATTAAGGCACATTCACATTACGACATTATACTGGTATAAAAAATGATAATGTATAATTACAGATAACGGTTTCCGGATACTAATGAATTTAAAAGAAATGAAGCACCGTTCATATTTATTGCGGTATAAAAGTACCTATTCGAATTTATATGAGCAGTTTAATCACTCGATTGATGGCAGAACCGATTTTAATCTCTGCGATGAGAACGATTTATTAAATGTTGAGCTTTATCCTCGAGAGAGTATTATTGATGAGGCGCCCTGAGCTATGCGCGCGGTGCACCTGTTAGCGTGACGGCATCGTGTCGTTACGCGAACCATAATGATTCCATATAACACATCTAATAATCGATTATGGCGTAAAAGAGATTGAAAAATAAAACGCTTTAATATTCAAGCAATTATGCAATGGTTTGCGAGAAAATACCGTAATTTGAATGTAATTGAAGACAGCCAACTACAACACGTATAACTTGATAATTATATTGTTTCAAGATTAATGATGCAAGTCTCGTCTTGTTCCGTTCACGTCCTCTCGTATGGCGGGATATTTTGTCTGCATTAACAACTTCTTGATATGCAAGAATGAAAATAAGAATCAATTTAGTCCTCTCGTATGGCGGGATATTTTGTCTGCATTAACAACTTCTTGATATGCAAGAATGAAAATAAGAATCAATTTAGTCCTCTCGTATGGCGGGATATTTTGTCTGCATTAACAACTTCTTGATATGCAAGAATGAAAATAAGAATCGGTTTAGTCTGGGATTTCATAACATTTGGCGGCCCTCGTAGCCCAGTGTGCATGACACTGGCTTCTCGTATCGAGGGTTCCGGGTTCGATTCCAGGTGGGGTCACAATTAATCTATGTGATTTACTCACGTCTGGGTGTTTGTGATGTGTTTCGCTTCTGTCCTGTTGAAGCTTAAAAAAAATAATTTTATGCGGTGTTAAATAAAAGGGATATTTTATTTAACATACCTATACATATTCCAACGACCGTAATAATAACCTTAAATCTTTAATAAATTATATTTTAATGTACACATTATTGTCCTGGTGTGATATGTAAAAATGCTAAAAAAACTGCTATTCAAAAATATTTTCAGTCAATTGGAGAAATAACAGAGAACCCATTTTTATGATTGAAATATTAAACACTATTAAAAAAGTCCTTGGCGAATTTTGTACCAATCCAGATTTAATGTACATATTCTAATACATTGTTTGTGTTCTGTTACAGACCCCCCAATGGCTCTCGAGGCGACGTGTCGTACAGTGCGAGCCCCGAGTCCCTCCAGGGCTCCGGCCTCAAGGGGGCCGCGGGGGCTCACAAGACGCCCGGTTCGCAGCCCGCGCCGCTGGCCCGAGTGCACACCCCCGCCAACGTAGCGCAGCACCATCGCCTCTCCAAGGACCTCTGCCTGGTGGCCCAGTCCATAGCCATCGAGCCCGGCAGTCCGGGCAGCACGCTCACTCACACGCACAGCACCAAACTCTTGACCGATGACAGCAATCCGCACAGCTCGTCACACAGCCCGAGTTACTCCTTGAGTCTGAATGCGCAGAGCGCTATGATCACGGCCAATGTTTCCAGCAGTTGCGTCAACATCATGACGAAAAGCCACCTGAACAATCTGTCTCAGCAACAGAATATGATACCGGAGAGAGACACGGGTCCGTCGAAGATAGGCCCCTTGAAGAGTAATCAGGCGGGGGCTCCGATCAAGAGTGTGACGAGTCCATCCAAGCTCACGGTGCAGAGCACCCCGGTGAAGAGCCAGAACCCCATGATCAGCTACGGCCTGGAGAGGAGCATGGCAGTGAGCAGGAAGGAGGTGGCGGTGGGCGTGGGGGTGAAGGACTGGAGAGGGGGCATGCAGGAGGACCAGCCCATCCCGCAGCCGCAACAGCACCATCACATCAATATAGCGCAAGACGTCAGGACAGGATTACAGGTAAATGCATTATATTTAATTATATGATTCGTGAGCTATTATTTTGTTCAGAAATACCAACATATAGGAATCCGAATAATTTCAAGATGAATATCTGATTGTTTAATTTATGTTTTTTGTAATTTGCGCAGCCCCATTTAAATAAATTTTGCATCACCTGCGGTACTAAGACCGTCTGCGTGAATATATTTAAACTCTTGTTATTATACTGTCTCATCAATTATTTAAACCAACCTATAAATAATCTTCGACACGCTTGTTAGGCATCGATAACAAAATAAATGAAGCACATCGAGCTGTTATTAATAAAATTACTATCATAATACTCGTAGGTATATTGATGAAGATATCGTGAATTTTTAATTTTCTTTGAATTTGAGATTTTACCTAAAATTAATATTTAAAAAAATCGAAATATCTGTACCTGTGTGTGTAGTATGTTTGAATGTATTCTATCTTCCTTTTCATTAATTGAAATTAATTTCATTCCCAATGAATCCGTAACTGATTTTAAAAGTAGAGGTTTGAAAAGTTATTGTAACATGTTTTCGTTAGCGTATTTGTAAAAAAAATAATGTGTAAAGTCTATGGGATTACTCAGAACCGATTGTTTGATCAATATTAAAAGTAATAGTTAAGAAAAAATATAGATTTTTACGAATACGGTTTGTGGATAACGCAAAAATCTGTCCTTTTTCCTTTACTTTTATTATTACTACTGATCAATAAATCGGTCCTCAATATACCTATAAATACTCTTTTTATCCGCGGTATCGTTGTCCGCGTCGCAACAACATGCCGCGGACAGAGAAACCGCGGACATGTTGTTGCGTACTACGTACTAGGTACTACGTGCACAAACGTCACAAACATCCCCGATTTACCTTTATGGGTTATAGGACAATACATAGGTAATTCATTGGCTGGTAAATTAACGGGGCGAAAAAAAACTTGAGAAACTTTTTAAACTTCTTTTAGTAAAAGGGTATAAATCTGTAACAAAATCATGACCTCGAATAACCAAAACCCTCTTATAAAAAGGTGGTTTTCTCTTCTATATTTCTTTTAGTAGAAGAAAAAAAAACATTATTGCATTATTCACCGATTATTGTTGTTAGGCCCTGCGATCGTAGCGCGGCTCATAATTGTTTCGTGAATAATTGTATTCATAATATAAGCCATCCTAGTATTGTAATATAATTTGAATTTATTAATAATTAATATGAAATTTATTGCTCATGAAATGCATTCAATTTACTTGGAAAAAAACAGCTACCTACTTAATATGCAGTGAAAAAAATGGTGGTTCATTTTTAGAATATTATAGAATTTTCTGTAACAATTTCATTGCAATCTGATTAGGGATATAGACGATACCGGTTTTACAGACATATTTCCATACAAATATTTTTGTTATATATCGTTATATTTCAAAATAGATATTCTTACATGGAATAGACGCCATAACAATATTCTTCCTATTTTTCAAACTAAAATATGCGCGTGTGCTACGGAAAATAAAATTACCACGAGTCTAGGTGATTGTCGTACCTAGTTCAAATAAACGTACAAACAAACAAACAAAAAAAGTCGTACCTAGTACAAACAAATAAATCAAACAAAAAAATCTAAAATTCCATTATCACAATCGATCAATAATGAATTTTAAGTAAAAAGCATACTAAAAATAATAATAATAATGTGTTTATTCCAGCGTAACCAGATTGTTAGTGCAAGACCTGGTCCGCCATATAGATTGCAAATTACATACATGTTATATCGAGGCACATGGAGCGAAAATATAAAAAGGAGAAAAGGGAAGAAAAAGATAAATAATTAAAATAATAAAGAAAAAAAGAAGAAAAGGAAAAAGAACAGCTATTTAAAGCTAAAAACAGCAAAAGTAAAAAAAATACGAAGTGAATGCATATTGTAGGTATAGATATGTAGGTACGTAGGTACGTAGGGTAATTACATTAATAAATTGTTTGCGGCTAGTTATAGAGAAATATTGCTATAACTTAACGGAACAGCATTAATAGGTTTGTTTACGAATAATTCTTTGATGTAGATAACTAAATCAGATGACAAGTGAAAGAAAGCATTACAGCAATGAAAAATTGTCCGACATGCGAGATACAATCCTATTCATGCCCCGAGCGCAATGTTTACATTATTCCCACAAGCGCTCATTAGACTGAGTTTAGCGTCATCTTTCCCATGTATCAAAAATACATCATTTTCGCTCTGCCGCCACATCAAGGGCGCATGATCACATCGTGTCAAATTATTCTGGTATTATGAGCATAATGCGATTTTTAAGTGTTGCCAGTACGTTAATGAAATTAAATTAAACTTTCACATTCCGTGAGAAGTACTTTCTCAGGAAATGTACGTGTGGGTACAAACCACATCGCTCTGCCTTATAAAAAATATGCAAATGCCTCATTGTGGAATTAATAGACACAAAGAAAACTACATCGATGGAGTATTTTCGTTTCCATTCATTTATTTCCCTACCTCATTAATTGAACGAGTGAAATTATTCATTAGGTAATTTTGATATAGCATGATTGGTGACCTTTCATTTTAGCGTTTCTTTTGCGAATAACTACTGTATCTTCACCAGAAATTGGTTGGTTCAGAATACTTGCTACAAAGTAATATCCTAACGTACGATATTGTATGTTTATTCTTTCATTATACATACGATAATTTCTATACATTTTATACGTATTATCCGTCGCGGTCGAGTATGCCAGGACGCCTTCAGAATTCATTCAGAAATACAGTTTAAAAAAATTGTTGTGTGTTAAGTACATTTCGTATTTAAATAATTAATCAAATTACAGATTTTACAAACACTGTTTACAGTTTACAAAATTTACAGAAATATTGACCGTGATCGTGAAGCAGACACATAGAAAAAATCAGAAAAGCTTTCAATTGATTTTAGCCAGTTTGTATGATTTCTTACAGCACGAAGTGTTTACACAATTAACATTCTTTGTGTGACATTTTTTTCTGATCTCTTTTGATAAGCTGAGATTTCATCGGAACCAATTCGACATACTTCTTAGTCTAGTTGTTAAAACAGTGGCGTAGTGATCCAGTGGTCGCGGGTTCGAATCTCATTTCAGGAGACCGACAAGTCAGTATTATTTTGAACTAGCTGTTCACACTCGGCATTGCACGGGTTAAGGATTAAGTTTAAAATAAATTTGAGAGGGTAAACAATGTTTCGATTCGAAATGTACAGATTTGCATCGAAAATATATCAGGGGGAGAGAAAAGGGTAAATGTCACCAATGTTAACCACCAGGTCTTAAAGAATAAGTTTCCAAAATTTTAGTCCGATCGGTCGAACGGTTCAGATTTGCATTGAAAATTTATCAGAGGTTAAGTAATTAAAGTAAGGTAAGGATAATTAGGTAAGGTAAATTAATAAGGGGTAAAATAATTGGGGGGAAATGTCGCATATATTACCCGCCGGGTCTTAAAGAATAAGTTTCCAAATTTTGAGTCCGATCGGTCAAATGGTTCGGATTTGCATCGAAAATATGTCAGGGGGAGGGGAAGGGGTATGAGAATAGGGAGGAAATATTGCCTATGTTACCCGCCGGGTCCTAACGCATAAGTATGCAAAATTTGAATCGAATCTGACCAACGGTGTGGATTTGTATAGAGAACAGATTGACAGACAGACAGACAGACATTGAGTTTTATATTATTTTGAATATTGAATATAATTAAACGAATTAAATTAGATTATCACCACAAACCAACCGATTTCGGAAATAACGTTCCTTCGTCAGGGTATGCTTAATACTAATTAAACTTTACAAAATTATGAACAATCATACCTCAGTGTCAAGTGTCCAAATGGGGTAAATTGGGGGGGGGGGGGGGTACGAAAGAAACAGGTGATATGGTGAAAGGGAACATATTCAAGATAGGACTGTAAGTTAGATTTTTTTGGTTATTTAATTTATTATTATTTATGGATTTCTTAATTTCTAGGGCTTCTAAATTATTTAGACGTCTACTTTAACTATCAATGTAAAGAATATTGACTTCTGTATTTTTATCAAAATCATGGTTATTCTCAATAATATGATTGGAAAATTCGGAAAAATTTGAATTATTTAAGCATCTTATATGTTCTTTAATCCTTCTTAATCAAAATTACGACTCGTTTTTCCAATATAAAAAGAGAGACAGTCATTGCATTTTAGTTTATAAACCGATTGAGTCAATTTGTGGTCTTTATCTTTTAACATTTCTCAAAAAGTTACCAATATTATTTTTTGTATAGAAAGCCGGTTTAATGGTGAGAGGGAGATTTATCGAGCATTCAATTGAAAAATTGTTAATATATAAAATTCTACGCCATTGGCCATAATGGCACAGTATTATTGTATTACAATAGTGCAGTATTATTTTATTTATTGAACCTATAGAATTTATAGAAGAATAATATATTATAGAATAGAACGTATAGCTTAGTTTTAAAATGGTAAAAATATTGAAGAAACACGTTTTCCGTGTACACATCTCTATTTAAAAAATCGATAATTGCCTATTTTCTAACAGATAAACTTGGCTGGATATAAGCAAACCAAAATATACCAAAGCAAAGCCAAAATATAAGCAAACAAAGGGAAAAATGCAATAAATTATATTCCTACTTGAGGTAATAAAGATAAAACAAATATACCTAGGTATATAGCGATCTATTTATATACGGATATCCGGTACACGTTCAATTATTACATTTTCTCTTTCATCGCATCTAAAACGAGGAAGAAAAAATATTTCCTTATCAAAATTACACTTACACTTATACTTAACATATGTAAGGAAGTTACTATGTGTGTGTGTGATGTGCACTTCTGATGTTATCTACACCCGTAAAGTATTGCTACAAATTTCATGTCACGCGAAATGATCAAACGCCCAGATAAAACGAAAACATGGAACGCATTAATCAGAAAACTAGCTGTAACCCGTCAAAAATGACAGAAGATTGGTTCGCGTCTCTGCTAAGCTCTACTATATATTTATAGTGTCTTTTTGGCGGTCTACGGAGAGTCGGTGGTAGCATCATGCGTAGATAGGCCGGTTCGGGTTTACTGACCCGGGGTTCAAGTTCCATCTCCGGCCGTTTAATTTGGTTTTTTAGTCGTCTTTTCAACGAAATTGAGTTGACGTTACACGAAGTTATAGACGGACAGACAGATAGACTGACATACAGACAGACAGACAGACCGATGGACAGACGGACAGACAGCGAAATTATTGTTTCATAAGGTACTAGTGACTTTAAGAAACTTTAATCGTCGAGTAGTGTTAGTTATAATTAACAATTCACTCACACTCTCTGGCTTGGTGTAGGCGGGCACTTTTATATGAAATCATAAAATTTTCGATTAGACATTTTAATTTTTGAATTAAGTACCTACTTTGATTTATATTTCGAATGATTTATTAACAAGATAAATGTAATTCTCGCTATTTTGTACTCCGGTTACATTTTTAATAACGCAAGCCATTGAGTCATATGCACGCTTATTTAGAATAAAACAATTAGGTGTGTATTTAGGTATTGGAGTAACGGATATTTCATACTAACCGTAGGGATCTGTATTCGATTCTTGAGTCATATAACAGCATCATCAGGAGAGTAGGTACCCTGTTGAGGGGAGGTCAAGGACGTGCTATTTTTTTCTTGCACCGTCACAGACGATTAGACGCCTAATTAAAGATTTAAGATTACAGTCGTTTGACTTATTTAGGTATTGAAACAGCGGATTAGATTCGATTCTCATCGCCGCAGGGATCAGAGAAGTACCGATTAGATCATGCGCGTTCGCAGATTGTAGGAAGTAAAACACCCCCGCGTAGTACCTACAATCTGCGGCCGCGCATGATTTAGTCAGTACGTCCCTTGCGATGATGATGTTAAGATATGATCCAGCCAGACATTGAGAATCGAATCAATACGAAACCGTTGTTTCAATACATAAAGAAGTCAAACCTTAAATCTCAATTAGGTATCTTATCGTCTGGCACTTGTCACTTGACTTGATATGATGATGATAATTTAACCCAAAAAAACAAAATTTTCATTATAATTTTTTATACGCAAGAAAAAAGAACTGTATGCAGAATTTTTCATTCGATGACTTTTCATTCAAACTTCTTCTCTGTATAGGAAGGATGCTTCTGGGAACGACTATTTTACACCTATACTGCTTTATCTTAATTACGTCACCTTAGTATGATTATTCAGGAACCCAGCCTTTCGAGCGCCGTTCTTAGCATCTTGGAGAAAAAAATGAATACCTATCGTTTGATAATAATTCCAGATTTGGTGTAAAATAATAACAGAATAATCTGTTTTTGCTTATAACTTTGCAAAAAAAAAACTATAGAAAAAAGTAAAAACGCCAAAGATTGGAAAGTAAAAACTCTATAAATCGTGATTTTTAAATGGCTGAAACTGTGAAAACCGAATGAAAACGAATTTAATTCTGAAGTGCATTAATTACTTCAGAACGTTTATTTTTAGCTCACTTGATAGCGGCACTCGTATTCTATAAATTGCAATATGCATACCTATGTAAAATTGGCCAACGAGTCGCAGAGCAGCATTAAAAAGTATAAAAAAACAGCAAAAAAACCCTCTAAAACGAACCCCATTCCGTGGACACGAAATTCGGAACAAAAATTTCGTATTGACCTGACGCGTGCTATCACGCGCTATGTGTAAGAAGTTATCGCACCTCGCTATGATTTTTAAACCGAATTACTAAAAAAAAAAATCGTTTTTTGGTGAATGTCAAGAGAACTGGAGGGGGGAAAAAATCTAATAATGGGAAAAAGATGGATATATAAAAATTATTATTCGAACGTGATAGTCGATCTTCAGGTTTGTGTTTTCTGGGGTATTATGCCGCGTTATTATTCGGATCCCATTGCAGGGTCCATCATCTGGGCTGAAACGTTTTTAGATATAGATATACGAGTAAATGTATAAAATTAATACACTTTTCGCCTGATGACTCATAAATCAAAGTCATCAACAACAATTTTTCCATTAATCCTTGTTTTCTAACCGGGTTTAGATATTTTTCTACCAAATTCTATGGCCGCTCTTACCTTTTAAACAATTTTGTAAATTGCTGATTCAAAAATACTTGGTAAAAAATAGAATAGTAAAATAAAAATGTAATTATGAAAAATTATTAAATTAAAAAATAATTAGGAATTCTAACGGCATGGCAGCGCTAACCTCAAACGGCGGCAATGCGTCTATGAACGTAATCAAACGGTATAATTGGGGCTTTGAGACGTTGTTTCTTTTCCAAAAAAGGGTGCATTTTCAAAATATTTCTCGAAGATTCAAGATTCAATCGTTTTTGGCATGGTGACAAACAAAAACTTTCTTAAAAAACGATGTTTACATGTAAGTTCACGAAAGTTTCGTGAACTTACATGTAAACATAATCTGACTGATGACAAGAATTCAATATGGTGTTGTTAGTTCCAAATTTGTCCATTTTCCAGATAAGTTTAAGGACTGTATGCGGGTGACGCCAAACAGCGCAAATTTTAAATGCGTTGTCACAACCTGCTTCTGTCACAACTCGCCCCACCATCCCCTACTATTTATTATAATAATAATAATAATAGAAATATCACTGTTAAAACAAAATATTATATATTACAACTGCTTGACTAACAAAAAAATGTAACCAAGCCAAAAGCAATTATTTGCAAATAAAATACATAAATACTGATTAAATACACTTTTTCCAGCGATCTGCAAGGGAATGCAACAGCTCTTCTGACGAAAACCGTTCTTCAGGCCATGCCTCAATGTCTGATAGTGGCGGCGGGGCGGCTGGGTGTACAGGAGGGCCGGGGGGCGGTGCTGAGGGAGATCGCTTGGCAGCGGGGGTCACCCAGCGCTCCACTCGGTCGAGAGCCAGCTCACACCATTCCCGGAATAGGCACAGGGCTACACCGGCTAAAGTAAGACACACACAGATATACTGTTTGCATGCGTATATTTATAGGTCACTTTATTTCATTAATTCATCTTGTCCACAATCTTCCTGAATGGACTAGGGATTTAACATTGACAAACGGAATCTCTCCACCTCTGACTGATAGATATAAAAAAATATTTATCTATATTAGTGCTAGGTAAAGGTGAATTCTTTATGTAAATACTAGCAGTAACCAGTCAACAATGATAAACTTTTTATTTTTTAACTTCAACTTCATATTAAGTAATTAATTATAACATTTTAATTAATAGTTATACATTAATTAGTCAAAATAAAAATGTGTATTGGGAAATCAAAATCTAAAATGTGAAATTTTATCGTATGTACTATTTGAAATCAAACTAATTTTGAAAACGGAATAATGTTTTTATTTTATTTTTGTTAAGCGCGATTATAGTTCGACCACAATCAAAAGACCATTCCCTAGCTTTGTCCGGTATTAAGAAAGCGGGGGAAAGTTGCCTGGCTTGCCCGTATTACCATCCTCAATATGATATACCAAATAAATATATATTTTTTAGTTTAAAAAAGGTTACTTACTTACTAGAAAAACTTATTTTGTATTCATTTTTTGCATCGTAACAACACACATATTTTTTGCGCACATTCTTTTAAATGCGGTCTAGCTATAGCTATCATAGTTAATTGGAAAAAGGATTATATATTACTTATATCTATTATATATATATATATATATATTTATTAAACATATTTTTAATTTTCTTAAGGAAACGAGTCCCGTATATTTAATACGAAATAAAGATGAAATAAGAGAAATACACAATTACAAATAATAAACTGAAAAATTAAATGCCTAGAACCTGGATGGAAATTCTGGACACAGAGGTCCGTGTTCGTGCCAGGTTCCAGCATATTATTTTTCAGTTTTATTATTTGATATTTGTGTATTTCTCTTTATTTCATTATTTATTTCGTATTAATAATATATTTATATAATATATATTCTATATATCTCTATATATATATATATCTATATATTCTCTATATATATTCTATATATGTATCTGTAGATATATATATCTCTGTACTATATATCTATACTATTCTCTCTCTCTGTTCTCTCTCTCTCTCTCTCTCTCCTCTATCTGTCTCCTCTCTCTCCTCTCCTCTCTCTCTCTCTATATCTCATCTCTCTCTATCTCTCTCTCTCTCGTTCTCTATATATATTTATATGTATCTATATGGCGAGGTGAGCATCTATTCTCAACAAGCTGAAACAAAGACCTATTATTATTATTATTAAACAACGTGTTTTCACAGACGTGGCCACAACTGACTCACATAGTGCGGTAGTTTTGGCCACCTTTTTTGAAAAACATAATTAATTAGGTATTTACTGAGACATTCAGATTGTAAAAATCATGGCAACAAAGAGAAGGAGGTACCTATTTGAACAAACGTCAACAATTCAACTCTCCTGGATTACCTGGAAAGTAAGATTCAACCAGATCTACTAAAATATTACTAAGATTTTTATCAAAATGGTGTAGATTAGACTAGTTGTACAGAAGTATCAATGCTGTACACAATATGGAGAGCTTTTAAAGATGATAATTCAATTCCACTTTTAAGAAGAGTACAATCATCGAATTAATTGATTTCTTCTAATGTACTTTCTCAAAAAGTATCCTCAATGAGACTCAGTTGTCCTTTGTTGAAAAAACATTGATTTAAATTCAATTACTACAGTGGATCCAATAAGTAATGTCCAGCACGAAGTACCAGTTCAAGAAGACCCATTCCAAAAATAAATTCATTTGCACTTAAATGAAATATCTATTTCAGCAGCTTCAACAAATGATGTTCAGGATCAATTGTCCATTCAAACAAAGTCGTCTCACAATTTATGCCACGTTACAATATTTCTGTTGGCTCTTCTTCACAAATTATTATTATTACAACCACCAAGGCCATATATTTGGCTAAAAACAGTGTATACATCAGCCCTGATGATGAATCATGCAATGGGATCCGAAAACTCGGCCAGAGAGGTCAGATACACATGGCAGGATATCCCAGAAAACTACATGCAAAAAAATTCTTTCTTATCTTTTCAAATTGATCATCCGGGTATATTATGGCATGATAAGTTACGTAATTTTTTAGCTATAGGCACCACAAGATCATAATTATCTATATAAATAAAAAAGTTAATGTTCGTTTGTACAAAATCGATAATCTCTGAAAGTTCTTCACCGATTGCTTTGAAATTTTGGCACAACATTACATTCAAATACAATGATGTTTGTGTATACCAAACTTGTTTTTATATATCTACTATTTATTTATATAAATAAAAATGTAAATGTTCGATTCTACAAAATCTTAAATCTCCTAAAGTTCTTTTTGACACAACGCTACATTCTAATCTGCACAAATTATTTTTAAAAATAAGGCGCCCGTACCCACCCTTTCAATAATAATAAATATTTAGATAGCTCGGTAAAATATTTTTCAAATTCTTTGTCTTTACTTAAATAAAATGTTTGAACCGATGAGAAAGTGCAGCCTATCATATTGCGATATTTCAAAATAAAGGACATTTATTATTTTGATTATATTATATACTATGATTAATTTTCAATTTTGATACTTCAGAGATTATCGTTTTAAATGACATTGTTCCAAAGTTCATAAAAACCATTAATATTGCATTACAATATAAAACACAATAACAACATTTTTCTACAAATCTCTACCTATAAAACTCAATGTCTGTCTGTCTGTCTGTTCTCTATACAAATCTACATCGTTTGTCCGATTCGACTCAAATTATGCATACACTTATGCTTTAGGACCCGGCGGGTAACATAGGTGACATTTCCCTCCCGCTGTTACCCCTTCTCGTCTCCTTTATATATTTTCAATGTAAATCTGTACCGTTCGACTGATCGAACTCAAAATTTGTAAAATTATTCTTTATGATCCGGCGGGTAACATAGGGGATATTTCCCCCCTCCACTTTTACCCCTTCCCTTCACCCTCATATTTTTGCAAATTTTGAGTCCGTTCGACCGATTGGACTTGCAAACTTGTATATTGGTAATATAGGCGACATTTCCCCTTCCCTCTCTACCCCATCCCCTCCTAATCTACACCGTTTGACCAATCTGACTCATGTTGACACGTATTCTTAGGGAACGGATGGGTAACACAGGTTACATTTGCCCCCTCATCGTTTTCTCCACTCCCTACTGATATATTTTTCATGCAAATCTGTATCTTTTGACCGATCTGACCCAAATTTTGTAAATTTATTCTTTAAGACCAATCGGATAATATAGGCAACATTTCCTCTTCCCCCTCTAACCCATCCCCTCCTCAAGATCTATTTTCTATTTTCTATGATCTATTATTGACTGATTGGACCCAAATTTTGCATACATATTCCTAATAGAAAAAATATGCCACATTTCTTCACTAGACATCCTATCCAACCCAGCCTTGATTAAATGGAAACATTTTTTTAATTAGGGGTTTTACAAAACAATGGAACCTTTGTTTCCCCCCCACAAATTTATTTTCAACTTAATCCTTAACCCGTGCAACGCCGGGTTCGATCAGCTAGTATATTAATAAAATTCATAATTTTCCTACAGTTACTTACCTATCTCGTTTTATTTTTATTCAAAATATTACGAAGCCTTATAGAAACTGAAGTGGCCATAACTGGTACAACTGGCCAAAACTAGGTAAGAGTGGTCAGAAAAGGCACATTTGAACACATACCAAGTTTGGAGTTTTATTTTAAATTATATTAAATTTTATATACTTGTTTTGTACATTATTGTACAAATTGAAAAAAATTGATTCTAATTATTTTTGAGTTCGTAGTGATGCACAGTTGACAAAAAATATCTAAAAGTGGCCAAAGGGTTATCAACCCTACAATAAATATTTATTTATTCATAAAAAATGAAGAATATTTTTTAAAAGAACATTAAAGGCAGACAGAAAACAAAATTATTGTTGGGATAATAACAATAATTTTGTTATGTGGGATTTTTGTTATGGACATTTTGTATTAGGACAAAATTTCCGTGAACCTTTTATCGTTGGACCAAAAGTTCGTAGACCTTTTATCGTTGGGAAATTTTTTGTGGACTTTTTGTCGTTGGACTGAATGTCCGTAGACCTTTTGTCGTTTTTCTCAAATGTCTTTGTACCTTTTGTCATTGTACCAAATGTTCGTGGACCTTTTGTCATTGGACTAAATGTCCGTGAACTTTTTGTCTTTTCCAAAAAAAGAAATAAATTGTGGATCTTTTGTCGTAGATCAAAATTTGATTGAAAGAAGTTACGGACGTTACATGAAGTTATGAGGACGGATGGACGGACAGATGGACAGACAGACGGACGGATGGATAGACAGAGAGACAGCGAAATTATTATAGTTGGGAAAAGCGAGATTAACCGTCATACTTATTTTGAAAATGGAACAGAAAGTTACGGACGCTACAGGAACTTACTGGACAGACAGAAAATGAAATTATTATTATTGGGATCGATATTCTCAAAAGTCTTTTGGACTCCCGTAGACAGGCGTTGGAGCCACACATTAGAAAGCACACCCCAATACTCTATTTTGGCTGCGTTAGCGAAATTAGTATTTTTTCCGAAAATGATATTCAGTATAAAAGCTTTGGAAGACATTTCATTGACAAACTTAATACTCCTCCAAGCCAGTTATTAATTTATTTTATAAACAGCAAACAGCAATTTTAATTTTTTTTGTAAATTTATTTATTTAGTAGCTTGTTGGTCTTGCTAAGTCAAAATGGTTAGGACTCTCGCCTCGTGATCCAAACGTCGCAGGTTCGAATCTCACTCCAGACAAGCAAGTTAGTCTTATTTTCATAGCACAAGCGTTTAGCTTAATTTGAAAATAGTAAGAATATTGATGTGACACGAATTCCGTATTCGCATCTCTATTTTTTAAAAAAAAATTAAAAAAAAAAAAAAATTTAAGCTTCAACAGGCCAAGGGGCCCAATTACAGAAGCGAAACACATCACAAAACACCCAGGCTTGAGTAAATCACATAGATTAATTTTGACCTCACCCGGGAATTGGGAATCGAACCCGGAACCCTCAGTGTGAGAAGCCAGTGTCATACCCACTGGGCTACGAGGGTAATTTAATATTTTCAAATGTTAAAATATTTTCCCATCCCATTAAATCTGTCATATTTCACAAAAGTCACATTTTTACCGCATTTGAACAAAATACTGAAGCCATTATAGGTTGCTTTCCTAGTTAGAAACAAGTAAATTAATTTTTCTTTTTGAAAATTTGTATTCAGTTACAGGTGCCATGGTCTGGTGCCGGAGGCTTAGAAGACATCCGTCTGGCTATACAGCAACTCACTCTACGCTCCCACACCTCCACCAGTACCTACTCTAGCCTCAGCGCTGGCTCCGATATGGCTGACGGGGGCCCAGGGGGCCCCAGGGTCAACCGAGCCCCCCGACTCGTTAGCCATTCTTCCCTGGAAACTGTCAACACCAATGTTACAAGTGCTGATGAGTTTGTGTGGGTGGATTCGCATAACAGGTAATTTTCATCATTCTGTGGTTGGTTATCAAAGAAATAGAAGTCTAGAAATTAAAAAATAAGTAAGCAAATTTAATTGATATTGTGAATCACTTGAAAATGCGAAAAACCTGATACATTCGAGGAAGGAATTTTTTTAATAATAAACTAAAATCTGTGTCAATAAATTACTTCCTAAACATTCGCTCGCCATTTAAATAAGATTCCATGTTAATGAATGTGATATTTCATTATTGACATAGAGTTGTTGCTAATAGCAGATCTTGACTGTTTTAGAGTGTAGGAGATATTTCATGTTTTATCACATATTAAAAAATTTTCTGATACAAAGCAAACATTATAAGCCTACCACATTCAAAAGGCCATTCCCTAGTGTTGTCCGGTACGAAGAAATTGGGAGGAATGTGACCTGGCAAGCCCGTATTACAAGTCTCAATATTATATTCCTAATAAATATATATTTTTTTAGTTTAAAAAAAGTTACTTACTAGAAAAATTTCTTTTGTGTTCATTTTTTGCATTGTAACAACACACATATTTTTATTTTACGCTAAACCAGTACAACAAAATAAACATTCAATCAAACCCTTAAACAAAAACCACGCATTACTCGGATAGCATATCGGAATCACTGCTTGAATTTTCACTGCTGTATATTTTCTCGCACTAGTTTCCGTTGATCTTTTCGGTTTAAATAATTGAAAATCAAAACTCGTAAGGTGATAAAATGTCGGTTTATTCGGAAGAATTGGACACAAAATATTTGAAAACGTCGTATATAGGCAAATATTCAAACATATAGAATATTATGAAAAAGTGTGTTTTAAAGTTTCTAGATAATAATAAAATTCATTATCAAATAATAATCCATAGTAACCTAGGTAATAATGTAATGTTTTGGAAAATTTTTCACTATAATAATAATAATTTTCACATTCGTAACACCTTGTAAACTGGGCTTTTGCGTAACATGCTACAAAACTTTATTCGAATCGTTGAACTTGAACTGATAAACCACACGTTTTCTGTGCATGGCAAAGAAAGTGCATTTGCGCACATTCTTCTGATTGCGGTCTAGCTATAGTATTATTTGATCCCAAACAAGTGATAAATCAAATAAGCATCATAATTATATATGGCATTTGTTAATAGATTAGTGGAACTGCAGCAACTTCCTTGGAGTGCCTCAGATCTTCAACGAGTGTTACATTCAGGAAGATGTAGAGATCACATAGCAAGAATATCGGCCGAAACCATACCAAGAGTTGGATACCTGCTTCAGAGGTTTGTTTGCTATGAATTATAAATAATGAGGAAATAATGCTTATTTAAAAAAATTTAAACCTTTAGAGATCTGATTATAAAAATAGTAAATAAATATTAATAATCTATTATAAAGTAGTGTTTTCGTTATACATATCTGATGGTAGTTTCAAAAATCTTTTTATTTATTGATCTCAAAGGGTTGGATCTGGATAGGATTGATTGAATTTAGGCATTTTATATCTCCATAGGAACTCCAACAACATAAAGAAGATCAATAATATTTTATTATACATACTACCCCACTCAAATAAAAAAAATGGTGGATTATTAGCGTGCAAGTTTCTAACATTAAAAACTTTGCCTTAGAAAATTCCACACATTTTACGTTGGGTTAGATTTGATCTTGCAGTTGAAACAGTGATATGAATTTTTGGAATATTTTTCATTTTAACATGTATATATTTTAAGTACCTATATTTTAATATACAAGTCCTCTAACTACAATTATGTATATTCTGTATAAATAAACAAAATAATAAAATGAATACATATCTAAATAAATCTTTCTGAACTTTTCATATACAGTCGAACTCGGTTATAACGAGCTCGAGTATAAGGAGATCTCAGCTATAATGAGCAAAACTGTGAATTGATTTTGATTTGCGCACATTCCCATAATAAGGAGCGCGATTCTCGGATATACAGAGCAAATTTTAGAAACTCTGCATACATATTTGCTTAGGTTACAGAAAAAACAAATACATGCATACCTAATTCACGAAAAAATATTTTGCTACTACCGGGATTCGAACCCGGGTTACCTCCTTTCCGGGGCCGGTGGTCTAACCACTAAGTTATAGGAGCTTTGTATATTTCCATGAATATATCAACCTTATATGTAATTCTCACTTTATTCATTTTTACTTTTGTCCATTGTAGAGCCATCCACTTTTTTGATACGGGAATTCAAATTACTTTGCAATACTAGCACTAGACGGACGCCAGAATTAACCGATTAATTCATTTTATTTGGACCCACATTTGATACAACCATCTTTATTATATTCAAGAACACATTCATATTTGTGAAGTTGTAATTTTTCAGAACAAAGTTCTGTGAAATTTTTAAAACCAAATTAATTTATCAATTAGAAAGACATACAGAAAAATATAATTCACGAAAAAATATTTGGCTACTACCGGGATTCGAATCCCGGTAGTAGCCATTATTGTTTGCCTGTGTCCAAAAATGCCACATGCACAGCAAACAATAGTTCGTCGGCATTTCTTATCAAAGGAATGCCAAAGTGAAGGTCGAGAATATTGGTCATATAACTCCGATTATTAGGGGTTTCCAAAATATTTGAGGTGACAGTTTATTTTATGCGGTTTACTGTATTAGCATTTAAAAGCCTAATCAGCGCAATCACTTAAACGCGAATTGTTCTATCGGAAACATGTCCACTAACAAACGGAAGTGTCTCTCGGTTCGCGAAAAAGTCAAAATTATTCGTGAAATAGAACGTGGCGCCAAAAATTCCGAAGTCTGTAAAAAGTTTTCACTATCGTCTTCTACAGTTTCATCGCTCTGGAAAAATAAGGATGTTTATTTGGCTTCTCTTGAAAGTAACATTACACAATCAAAAAAATTTAGAAAGTGAAATTTAGCTATCCCGGATATAAGAGTCCCGACTGTAAGGAGCAAATTTAGTCGGTCCCGTCGCGCTCATTATAACTGAGTTCGACTGTATTTGAAAAAAAAATCTCACACATTTAAAAAAATAGGAGTGGTACCAAGAGCCCCGTCTAATTAATCTACCGATGTCCACATTTCAGAGCTCTGGTAAGAGTAGCTCGGGAAGCACACAGATTGTCGCAGGGTTTTGGCTTGTGTTCTAAACACGAAGTTGCTGGAGCATTTAGAATTGTGCTGTGTCCATCACTAGCAGATTCTTGTGTCAAGGTAGAATGGTATTTTATGTTTTCCAATATTTATTCATTTATAATAGTTATGTAAATAATTTTAAGAAGTAATATAGCTGGTATTTAAATATGACACAAATATAAAGAATTAACCAATAAAATAAATGTTTTTTTTTTTAATGTGTTAAAAACTTTCAGAACCACTATAGGTAGTCACTTTAATATGACAATATTTTCTATTAACTGGCACATAATTTATTCAGAATATTAAAATACATATTTCAGGCATGTTTGCGAGCGGCTACAATGTTTGCGGTATCGGGTGACAGTGGACTAAGACAAAGCAAAGCCCAACGAGCAGCACTTCAGCTTTCTGTTGGACGTTTTCATCGCTGGATGGTTGATGTGCGACTCGGAAAATTTATTCATGAGTAAGTTATTATGCTGTGGTCAGAATTAAAAGATTAACAATTGGTTATTTTCTTTACATTGCTAAATTTTTTCTATGGAATAAATCAAGTAACATCGAAATTTTTTATATCATATTAAAGGGAATTTGTGCAAATTTGATATTTTTAGAATGTGGTAGTTCTGAATGGATAGCCTAGTCTGCAAATATCTTTATTTTAAAAAAATGTGTTCTTAGGTTTTCACAGCTATTCAGAATTTTATTTTTTAATTTTAATAACCAGTTTGCACAATCTGTTGCAAACTGTTTGAATTCTACCATTGGCTCTAGCTAATTTTATTTGCTTGACATAGTATGTAGTAGTATAATATTTTTTTTTATTTCTTAAACACAACATAAAATGAAAATAATGTAAACTTTTTAATGTTATTTTATGTTTAATCCGTATTTCATTTACACAAGGAATTCCTTGGTCATAGAAATAACAAAATAACTATAAATAGCATAGGGGTATAAAAGCAAAGTTAGCAATATCCCGCTGAGGTGTTTCTGAGATAAATACAAAAAACTTGTCCCTGCTCAAGGAAATTACTCAGAAATCTATGAAACCTACATCTTATGGAAATAAGGTTTTCAAAACAAATGCCACCGCAGTTTTCCTTTTATATACATGTGTAAGTAAATATTTGACTTTTAAATATGAAAATTGCTGTATTTGCTATCAAATAGTGCACATTACAGTTTTTGCTATTTACATAATTGGATATTGCCGTTTTTGCTATGATGATTCAGTCAACAACCAACATCAATTCTCACTTTAGTGTGAAGCGGCTGTTTTGTTATGTGTCAAATCCTTGGGGTTTGGTTGAAGTGGATACATATTTCTGTTTGCTTGTGGAAATTTGTTTTTGGAATGGATAGAGCTATATTTCATATAAATTCTTAAATTTTGCACATTCTAAATTAGAAGTGACGGCATTCAAAACAATTTTTTTGAATGTTGCTGCCTTTGCTTTTATACCCCCTCATGTGAGGTCTGGAGAATGAATAAATTTACTGTTTATTAAATTTAAAAGTCAAAACATTTCTTTTTTTTTCTAATTATAATCATTACTTTCAACACCATGTTGCCAGTTTCAAAAGAATCAGATATGTAGGTAAGTACTACTTGTAATAGTGGAATATTAAGAACATAATTTTGTTAATAGATATGCAGCCATTTACTTGTGTGCCGGTATGGAAACATTGCTTGAAGAAATAATGTTGCTGTGTATGCCGTCAGACCCTGGTGTTTGTCTAACTCCAACCCTTCTAGAACATGCCATTGCTGCCTCTGGAGATCTGTGGGGTCTCTTACAACCCTATGCGCATCTGAATGCTGGCAGGGTGGCATCAGGTATGTGAAAAGTAATTTAAATTCATGTTTAGAAAATAAAATTAGCAAAATAATACTCTCGATAATAACATAAAGCACCATAAATAACTCATATCAATATCCGGTTTGTTATCTGCTAGACCCTGCTGGCAGCTTTGTCCTACATTTTGGTTCTTCACAGCCAACATGGTTGAGAGTGGGCATAGGTAAAGTCTAACAACATTGTATAAGTGTTGCAACAAGTACCTATTTGAATACTCATTTGCCAAGCTTAATATTTTCTAATATTAAAAATTGATTTAATATTAAACCATTTTATTTTAATTTTTAAAAGCAAGAAAACACTTTGTGGCTTGACATTATAAGACATTTAAGAATAAATTAAATACTATGTTTTAAACCACTTTATAACTATATATTTATCAACTAGTTTCGGTTGGACTCAACCTTCTTCAGGACAATTATAATATAGACTAAAAACTCTTTAGTCTATATAATAATTGTCCTGAAGAAGGTTGAGTCCAACCGAAATTAGTTGACAAATATATAGCGATAAAGTGGTTTAAAACATAGTATTTAATTTATTCTTAAATGTCTCATTTTATTTTAAGTTAAGTTTTTCATTTTCCTTTCTGCTGTACCTACTATTTGTAGTGAATGTGAAAATGTTTTTCGGTAGGTGCTCTTTCCATGCCTCGTTGGGCTTCACTGAGTTCTATAGGATCAGGAGGATCGAGCAACTCAGCAAATACTTCTAGTAATGATCAGAATCACAACATCAGTGGACTCGCGCAATCCATCAGCCATCAGTCTATTGCAAGTCCTGGTGGAAATCCATCTATTGGAAAAAATTCAAATGGATCAGGTAATCCACAACATCGTGGTCTTTTTGTACATTTTAAATGTCAATGTGTATGTTGAAGTAACTCATTGTGTACTGTTTGAATGATTAAGATGCTCAAGTATGGGCATCTTACATACAGGCCGTCATTTACAACATGGCATACTGGGTAATCCTTTAAATAAAATTTTGTTATTATGCTTTAAAAACCCATTAGTTAATGTGAATTTGAATAATCTACAATGATAGTGAGATTATTCAACAATATTTAAATAAATAAATAAATAATTTTAACAAAAGAAGACTGAATACCACACAATAATTTCAAATTTGGGACATTGTTGATCCATACAATGAATAAGTGGGTAGGTACTTTTGTACTTTTTAACTTAAAATTCATAGACAAGAGAATGTGTAATTTATATAAAAATTAATGGAAGAATATGACCATAGATGTACTATCGTCTATGAATATGAGTGTGTTTATCAATTTTTGCTATTTATCAAAATTTTTGCATATATTAAAATTTTGCATTTATTAAAATTTTTGATGAATAAGGTAAAATTTTATGAATACGATTTAGGTTATATAAACAACTGATTTATCATCATTTTTCACACATAACAAAATTATCCATCAACTAACAGAAATGAGAAACCAGACTCACATTGTGATGAAAATAAAGTTGGTAGGTAATGCTGGCTAACAAAAACAAACCAAATTATCAACAAAAAAAATCTATATACACCACGAGGGTGAAGTACAATGCAATACAAAGATAAAATTGAAAAATAATCCAGGCACTGAATCTAAAAGATGTTTTAAGCCATCTTGGTTAAGATATTAATTATATTTATATCGGTTGACGGTCAATGTCGAAAAATATTTCAAATGTAACGGAATCATCGATACTTTATTTTATCAAGCATTGACAGATTACTGGAAACGGACGAAGATGGTAAATAATTAACAGACTTGGTCTATCAAATTGATTTACATATTTTATTATTTAGGTTTTTATATTTGTAGCTGATATCATTGGTTACATTAATTTAGTTATTAAATTATCAGTATTTTATTATTCATGCCACAATACGAATGCTTAATTTACTTTTGATGCTATTTTTTGTATACTGTTATATGTTTTGTAAATTGTAGAGCGATTTAAGAAATAATTTTAAAAAAAATGTAATTTAAAAAATTTAATTTACAAATAAAGGTATTAAATGAATTTCGGACCCATGATTTGGGACAAGCAGAAGGGTGTATGTGATTTTAAAAAATAAATATTGCTTATATTAAAAAACTTACAAAAAACTTTTGCTAATATAGTTGTAAGTTTTATTTTCTACTATTTCTAAAAAACAAATATGGAAATCGTTTAATAATAAAATAAATATAGACAAAACCAGATTGACAAAACTTTATTTTTGCTCTCCTGTAAAGTTCGAAATAATCACTAATGCCCTTTTGGATGAGGAACCTCGATATAGTTATATGTAATTCAATACGTAAAGTGTTTAATATGTATATACATACATGTAATTTAATATTAGGTCCTTACATATGAAATTGGCGCTTAGTATGGGAGGAACATAAAGCCGATTTTTTTTTATTATAATATATTTATTTAATCAAAGTATGTACCATTGCTATCTATGCACTTTTGCCATCTCATAGGTAGTTCATCGATCCCTTTACTAAAAAATCCATTCGGACGGGAATCAATAAAATCTTTGAAGGCGGTTTGGACTGCCCCATTGGAGTTGAATTTTTTTCTTTGCAAGAAGTTATCCAAATTTCGAAAAAAATGGTAATCTGTTGGGAAAAGGTCCGGAGAGTACGGTGGATGTCTTAGACATTCCAATTGAAGCTCCTCTAATTTGGTAGCCGTCTGTTGTGCAGTGTGTGGTCTAGCGTTATCATGAAGCAGCAGTGGCCTAGAGCGATTAACCAGCCTCGGTTGTTTAGCAGCGAGCTTTTCCATCATGGTTTGCAGTTGCTGACAATAGACATCTACCGTAATCGTCTGGCCAGATTTAAGAAAACTGTAGTGAACGACACCAGCACTAGTCCACCAAACGCTCACAAGTAACTTTTTTGGAGTCAATTTTCGCTTGGGGCATGGTTTGGCTGGTTCGGCAGGGTTCAGTCATTGCGATGAGCGCTTCCGATTATCGTACAGGATCCACTTTTCATCACAGGTAATGATTCGATTTAAAATCCCTTCATTATTGTGCCGGTTGAGTAATGCAACGCAGCAGTCAACGCGCGTTTGTTGATTTGCTTCACTCAATTCGTGAGGTACCCACCTTTCAAGCTTTTTCACCTTACCAATTTGCTTCAAGTGGATTAAAACAGTTTTATCACTAACACCGCAGCCTGCAGCTAACTCGGATGGGGTTTGCGATGGATCCGCTTCCACAATAGCCTTCAATTCTTCATTATCAACTTTGGTCTCCGGCCGTCCACGGGGCTTGTTCTGCAGGTCGAAATTTCCAGAACGAAAACGTTGGAACCAAAAACGCACTGTGTTTTCTTTTGCGGCACCGTCGCCATACACATCATTAATCCTTCGAGCCGTTTCTGCAGCACTGGTGCCACGGTGGAACTCGTACTCGTAAATAACGCGATATTTCAAGTTTTTCATTTTGTAAACTGAGTGACGCAAAGAAAAAAACAATTGAGAAAAAAACAAATGAATTATAATTTTCAAAACACAAATACATGAGTAAATAGCTGTATAAATTTGGATTTGGAATTCCTAACCAAAGAGAAGATATTTGAGATCAAATTTGCCAGTACGGCAAAACGCCAATTTCATATGTAAGGACCTAATATGTATAATGTTTATAGCATGTTACTTAAATTTCTTTTATTAAAACTTTGCAGTTTATTTATTTTTTGGCCCGGATAAGGTTCTATTTGTGGTTCATTAGGTTGTATAATTCTACAGTAAAAATTAGCATTATAACATTGAGGATGTTATTCTGGGGTGGTTTAGTTATTTTTTGATGTCAGAATTTCTTAATATAATTTTACAGAGAGAAGTGGCCCAGCAGACTCCTGGCTCCTGACGACCTGCGTGGGAGCTGTGGGAGAACTAAAGGATTTATTAGCTCGTGCTCCGCACATGACTTCTCTCACACATGCTGCTGTTAATGTACTTTTTTACTTCATGAGGTGTTCACAGGTAAGAATAAAAAGAATCACTGTAATAAAAATTGTTTGAATTCATTATAACATGAATTCATCATAACAATTAACTAGTCAAGTCTAACAATATTAAAGGACAAGTATATACACATCTTGCCATTTAAAAAATACAATCGAATTAGTATGTGTTTCGTTGTGTTGGTGATTATATCCGTAATTACTACACATACTACACATATTTTCGTAAAAATGTAATTACAGAGTTTAAAAAATGGATTAAGTTTCATTTTGTATGTAGAAAACAGGCTATACATTATATTGTCTTCAAAATAATATAACGGCAAATTCATTCGACAAACGCATCACATTTTGACAGTTAAAGGGAAAAAAAGTGGCGGCCGTTAATTTGAAAGTTGACATGAAAAAACTATCCTCTAACGGGAATCTTCCATTTTCTAACATTTGGACAATGCTTACGAGGCATTTTGCTGATAAATTGTATTAAATTGGAGGACGATAATCTTACGATGCACATAGGCCGGTGTCCGGCGAACATCTGAGGATACATTTTAGAGCACTTTTAACTGGTATTATTATTGAATTACAGTGAAACTCGCTTAATAAATTCACTTTTAATAAGTTTTCCCGCTAAATAAGTTTAAATTCTGCGGTCCCGAAAAAGTCCCATACAAATCCCATATTTTTTTTAGGCTTAATACGTTTCCCGCTTATGTTCGTTTCTCGCCTAAGTCGTGAAAATATTTATAGCCGAACTCAATTTTTTCATACAAATAAATCTTCATAATACGTTTTTCGGAAGACGAAATTATGTTCAACATTTCTAAAAACGAAAAATGGGCGCAATGAAAATTAAGTGGGTTTGGCGGCGTCACAAATGTTCTAGCCGCTGAAAAAAACCCTGTAATATTTGAATAGGCTAATAAAATAATATTTAATAAATAAATTCATCCGGCGATTATTTACGATATTTTTTTCAAAATCAATCAACGTCGGCGCAAAATAAATTCGCCTAAACGAAACTGTTTTCATTTTGGTTGTATTTCTTCGAGGAAACAATTGGCAATATTAATTACGTAATATCTCCTATTGTTTTCTAAGGCCGGCGTCACACTAGGTGTATCTTCCGTCGCGTCTTTGACGCCGCGGAACGCCGCTACTACGCGATCATCAATCGTTCCGCCGCCGATGGAACGCTCGTTTCAGCGCCTGTTCGGTTCCCCGCCCGCGTAACTTACGTCAACGTAAAATCGGTGACGTCGCGTCTCGTGTTTTTGATTGCAACGCGCCACATTTGACAGATTGTCCGCACGTGTGTTTATTCTCCGCGCAGTCCGCCGCGCCGCGGAATATAATAGGTATGTGACGGCTATATTCGGTTGCGGATTTGTCGCGATGGAAAAAACGCGTAGTGTGGCGCCGACCTTAACGAGTTACAAAAATTTATTTAATTTAGCAATAAAAAATACCACGAATTTTCTTTGCGCCCGGGAAAATATTAAGGTGGTCTGAAATAAAACGTAATTAAAATAAAGAAAATCATAATTAATCACAAAAAACTAACCCATAAAAACCAAGTTTTTATTTTATTCCCTTTCTTTGTAAATTAAGTTTACCATCATGTAATAATTGATTAACTGAAAATGAAACATGTCTAGACAAATATCTATGTCAAAAATCTCTAAAAATATCTGTTTATTATTTGATTTCTTCCCAAAAAACCGAAGTGTGCTGTCATCTGTGAACCAATTGTCATAAATTTTCGAAATTCGTAGTGAAGTACCTATTATACCTACCGACGGAGTATTTCAAATTTTAAATATTCCGTGACGTTATCGGGCCGCCGGCGCCGTTGGTAGTAATCAACCTTTTGTAAAGATTCCGATTTGAAAAAACCATTAAAATTTCTAAAAATCCGAAATTATACTATAATTATTATTGTTTTTTAACGAAAATTTGATAGATCTTCTTGATCGTCGCCACGAGTCTGCTTGCAAAGTTTCAGCTCGATTGGATCACGGGAAAAGGGTCAAAAATCGATCCAAAGTTTTTTCGACGGCAAGCAGACGCCACGAGTTAATATAAAGGGAGTAATAAAAGGACGTTCCTCAAGGGGATATGTTGAATGTACACATAAATTATGTAGAAATCATCAAAAGGGATAAATTTTTTAAATGAAGTCAAATAGAATACTATTTACAAATGGTTATTTTTTATAAATGTGCAATCTTTACCAAGCCAGAGAAAGTAGATACAAGTAGCTTTTTGCATTTTTTTTTCATATTTAATTTGTCAATATACACCGATTTATATTTAAATTTTTGACAGTGCTAATTTATTTTATAGTTTTGGTGGTTTTTATTGTTTTCTAACCCTCAGGTACTATGTATTTACATAGGTAATATTTTACAAATGTATATATTTACCTACTTAATTTTTTAAATTTAAATGTCCTTAAATTGTCATATTATATAAACGAAAATATAATTAAAACTCAAAATTAAAAAGTGTAAATAATTTATGAAAATATTGAAATCACTATTAATAGGTTTTCACGCCTAATAAGTTTTTATTTGCTGGTCCCTTGAAAAACGTATTAAGAGAGTTTCACTGTATTTACTATCCTTGTGGATTAAGTTACATTTTTTGAATATTTTTTTATTAATGTTGATGAAATTCTCTAATTTTACATATATATATAGTTTAATATAAAAAAAAGTAACCCATAAAAACCAAGTTTTTACTATACTCCCTTTCTTTGTAAAATAAAACAATAATTAAAGACGAATTAAAACATATAACATAACACTAAACTTAAAAAAATTTAATATATTTTTAAAATGTCAGATGTTTACAGATGTCAAGATTTTGATAGATTCAATTATCATCAATATCGTACCTTATGAATTTCCAGCATCAAATGATTTAGTCAGAATCAGAGTTGAGTAATGTAGAATTCTTCAAAACTAAGCAGAAATCTAAAAGAAATAAATTATTATTTGATTTTTTCCCAAAAAACCCAATTTTGCTGTCATCTGTTAACCATCTGTGAACCAATTGTTTCGTAAATTTTCGAAATTCGTAGTGATGTAGGGTAGGGATGGGCGTTGAATGGACGGACTAGTTGAAATCAACCGTTGACGTTGCGTCGACGGTTTACGTTTATCGCATGGACTAGTTGAATTCGTAGACGGTGGACGGCGGACGCCGTGGACGGTGGACGATTCGATATTCAACGTAGTGCAAAGCAACGAGCGAGAGCAAGACAAAACGTCTCCGTTTATTTCTCTCTCATCTCTCGCTGTCAATTAGACGTCATAGACGGCTCGACGGGTAATTTCATTTCAACTCTAAAGTACACGACCATAGAGTGCATGCGTAGGGTGAGATAGGCTTAATAAGCTATTATCTATTATTTTTTACTTGATTTGTGCGATGTGCACGTGTGACGTTTCGGTGAATTCCCAATTTTGTGCTGTATAAAACAACATTCAACAACAGTAAAAAAAACAATTCTGTTTAATTATTTTATTTTTGATTGAACTAATATTTTACTGCTTACACCTGATATTGTAGTGTATACCTACTTCTTTCTTTATTATGTATAGAAAGAAGTATATAAAACAATATGTAAAAGCCTATAATGTGTGTAAACAAAAAAATAATAAAATGTTTCTTTTTACATATAAGCACAAGTAGCGGTTTTACTTTCCCCGAAATTATATTCCTTCGAACTTCTTTAAATTTTAAAAATTAACGTAATAAAAATAGCCAACGGTTGAGCCGTCGAGCAGCGTCGCGTTGAACCATAGACAGTTGACCATCATCCCGATGTTTAGATAGAACGTCCGCGACGTCCGCATAACGAAGTTGACGCGTCAACTGGTTGACGAATTCAACTAGTTGATCGTCTCGTCTATGGACAGACGTGGACGGTCTCGTTTCGTCGACGATAAATACGTCGACGACCCATCACTAATGTACCTACCTATTATGCTGACGGAGTAATTCAAATTTAGAAAATATTCCGCGACGTTATCGGGCCGCCGCGCCATTGCTAATCAAACTTTTCTAATGATTCGAATTTGAAAAAATCAATAAAATTTCTAAAAATCCGAAATTATACTATAATTATTATTTTTTTAACAAAATTTGATAGATCTTCATGATCGTCGCCACGAGTCTGCTTGCCAAGTTTCATTGGATCACGGGAAAAAGGTCAAAAATCGATCCAAAGTTTTTGTTGACGGCAAGCAAGCAGACGCCACAAGTTAATATAAAGGGAGTAAAAATGTAATGTTTTGATGGTGTTTTGGCTAGTGCAATATAGGAAATAGATCGTAAATTTTTGTCTTTTTGAAAACGATATATTTAACAACCTAACAACCAAAAAAAAAAGACAAAAATATTAATGTCTGAGTAGCACCACTTCTTTTTCAAACTTTATACAATCAATTTGTAAACAAAATGTATGGCCTTTATTTGAAAATATTACGAGATTAAGTGTACCAAAGATAACTCTATTGCATGAAAACTAAAATAGTGTTTCGGGGTTATAATTTTTTTGAAGTTATAACAATATATTTATTCATATTTTTTTAAGGAAACGCTTCAAGAATGAATGGACCAGTTATAATAAAATTTATTAAAAGCTTGTTTAGCTGTGGGTTTTGCGAAATGATTTAATAAGTTTACATTAAATTCAGTCTCCCGAGAGCAAATACGCAAATCGTGTACTAGGGCCTCTTAAATGGATATAATTTGAAAGAAATACACATTGAACAACTTTCTAGTTGGAGCATTCCCAAGCGTGGAGCCGCGGCGGTGTACAAGAGTTGTGGTATGAACGTGCGTATGCGGTACTGCCGCCACTGGTAGAATGGCTCAGGGTTGCTGGAGCCCATGCAGAGCAGCGAGGTGCCCCCGCTGCGGACCATGATGACCTGATGCAAGCTGCAAGGCTGCTTTTACCCGGGGTGGACTGCCCCCCTAGACCTATGGGGTTTGTATACTTTTATTTTTCTTGCCTTAATTTAATTGTGCTTAATTTTCTAGTAGTAACTACAATTTTAATAATACAGTAAACCCCCATTAATCCGAGATCATATTAAGTGAGTTGCAGATTAACCGGGGTAATAAAATATTCTGTTTTTTTTTTATATATTTCGAAACCTGTTAAAATATAATATAAATCCACAAAATGGTTAGTATCCAACCGAAACAGGACTTTCTACCGAAACCGAAACCAATCTTCGGTATCTGTCTCAGTTTCGGCCGAAACCGAAACTTTTTAGTCATGTTAAAAATGTATTATTTACTGAAATTTGGCTTACTTTTTTACACTTATACACACGGTTAACACGTGTTAAATGAAATAAAAACTAATAGTTGAAGTATGTGAAAAAAGAATAATAATTTTTTATATCTATGCCTATAAAACTCAATATCTGTCTGTCTGTTGTCTATACAAATCTACGCCGTTTGTCCGATTCGATTAGAATTTTGTATACGACCCGGCGGGTAACATAGGCGACATTTTCCCCCTATTCTTTTACCCCTTCCCCTCTCCGTGATATATTTTCGATGCAAATCTGTAACGTTCGACCGATCGGACTCGGAAACTTATTCTTAAGGACTCAACGGGTAACAAAGGCGACATTTCCCACCTATTTTTTTACCCCTTCCCTTCACCCAGATATATTTTCGATGCAAATCTGTACCGTTTGTCCGATTCGATTCAAATTTTGTATACTTATGCTTTAGGACCCGGCGCGTAACAAAGGCGACATTTACCCCCTATTCTTTTACCCATTCTCCTCACCATGACATATTTTCGATGAAAATCTCTACCGTTCAACCGACCGGACTGAAAATTTGGAAACTTATTCTTTAGGACTCGGCAGGTAACATAAGCAACATTTGCCCCTATTATTTTACCCCTTCCACTCCCCCTGATATATTTTCGATGCAAATCTACCGTTCGAATCGAACCTTTGTTTTCCTCCACAAATTTATTTTCAACTTAGTCCTTAACCCGTGCAACGCCGGGTACGAACAGCTAGTTACTGCTATAAAACAAACAAAATTATAAAAATTAACAAAAGATATTATCTACTTCATGTAATAAAAATTTGTCAATAATCAAAACTTGCATTATAAAAGAAGGGCCTCATTAATTGAGTATTTTAATTTTAATTGCGTTTACAATCACAACATTGTTAAGACTGAATTTAACATTTATTTGTTTATTGAGATCTTTTAATTGCAGTTAGTAATGTTTGATTACTTAATTGATAACTAATAATTAATGTTCAGTCTCAACAAAGAAAGAAAAGAAAGGCAAATGCCCTTCTTATGATAAATTAATCAGTCTCAACAAAGGTTTACTAATGGGCGATTCCAATATCACGGGTGCAACATTTAGACGCATTTAAATCTTCTTACAAATAAAATAAAAAACATTTTTCATGAAATTATTCTTTGAAGGGCTACATTTTAACCTGTTCTCTCTTAATAAGAATTAAAATAATATATATATATATATATATTCGTTCGTCCTCCTTCTTCAAAAATCCTCTTAAACTGTGAAATTTTCACAGTTTAAGAGGATTTTCGTATTTGCTCTCGATTTGCTAAATTTAACGTAAACTTATTAAATAATTCTGCAAAACAGGCTTTTAATCAATTTTATTATGATAGATCCATTTACTCTTAAAGCATTTCCTTAAAAAAATATGAACAAATATATTGTTATAACATCAAAAAAATTATAACCCCGAAACACTATTTTAGTTTTCATGCAATCGAGTTATCTTTGGTACACTAATCTCGTATATTTTCAAATAAAGACCATACATTTTATTTATAAATTGATTGTATAAAGTTTGAAAAAGAAGTGGTGCTATTCAGACAAATATTTTTCGACAATATCGTTTTAAAAAAGACAAAAATTAAACATTATTTTTCCTGTACTGCAGTATCCATAAAAACATTAAAACATCGATTATTTTAATTAAATTTTACATGCATACTAAGAAAATTTCACTGTCATTAATATAAAAATATTCAAAAAATTATACCTCATACTCATACATAGAATTCAAATTAATTGAATCGTATAGCCTGTTAAAAGATCATCTTTCGTTTAAATCAGACTTGGTTGGACTAAATTTAGCAAATCGAGAGCAAATACGAAAATCGTGTACTGGGGCCTCTTAATGAAAATCCAGTATCCACCGGATATTGAGCTACTATCCAGTTACCAGATATCCGTTTCATCTCTAATATGCATATTATATTTTTATTAAATTTTATTAGAGATTCCATTGAGGAGCATGCACACAAAAAAGTTTATTCTGTAACGTTACTGAGTTAATATTAAATAAACTATTTTCAAGTCACTGAAATTTAGTCCATTTTTACATCAACAACTTTTTCATTACCTTTGTTAGACTGCGGACAGATGTGTTGGAGCCAGCATGTAGATGATTATTATGCATTTTGCTGTAATATGAAATGCGGCAATAATATGGCTGAGCAGCCATATTATAGCCATAGACTTTACAATCTTATTAATTTTTAAAAGAAAACTATCTATGTTGTGAAAATAAATAAAGCTAATAAATTTTTCCAAAAAGTATTACAAATAAGATAAGATTTATTAAATTTAAAAGTAATTTTACAGGAAAGTCATTTGAAGTTTGGTTTTATATACAAAATGAGCATATTTGTCTGAAAAAGAAAAACTTTTTTTTTAAATTTCGTATTGTGAAGAACAGTATTTTCTATGAATTGGTACAAAAGAGTCCAAAAATGCATTTTTGGTAGAGGCCTCAGTTTATGTAGAGACTGTCGATAAAGTAGAGGAGACTTGAGTTGTTATTAAATGTTTATGTTAACCTCACTTGTACCTCTTATATTTATCATTATTTTCATTGCTTGAATGTTAATTTTTATACATATTTTATTCCTCGATTCACACTGCTATATCATAAATATAATATGACATCTCTTATTTGCTGGGTGAGTGATGATAGCACTCGTGCATGCCCAAATGCTGTGTCTTGATTCTTTAAGTATGTATTTGCATTTATGATTGTCATGAATTTTTTTTGTTGATGAATTTTCAATAGGGGCTCGTCTTTAGAAGATAGCATATATGTTTTTTCAAATATCACCGCAATCTGACCGGGGATAAGAAAGATATTGCTCATACAAATGTACAATTATCTTACCTGTTGAAAAGAAAATCTAAGGTTAATAATAGATTTTTCATTGCTGATAGGACTTTTGTTTATATAAATAATATTACCACGGTCTTCAACAATTTTTCAAATATTAGTTTTTTACTTTCATAAGAATGGAAGAATGCCTCCCACCAAAACGCCTAGCTGGAGTGTCCTCATGTGAGGACGGAGGAAGAGCGCAGCTAGAGCTCAGCTTCCGTCTTTTGCTCTCGGGGAGAGCTGATCTTATCTCCCAAGCTGCCAACCTCCTGCCTCCTGCCACGGGTCTTAATACTCTCAACCATCAAGGACTCACAGCACTCATGCTCGCTGCTTCTAGAAACGATGAGCAGGTGGCTGCGGTAAGTCGAAATTGTTTATTATGTGTAAATGCTGTTGCCTGAGTTAAACATAATGATTGGGCTTGGCAAAGAAGTAAAGAGCCTGTGCGGAGCGCTCGGCAACCCCTGTGTGTACCTTCATGTCAAAAAGTACTGTCATTAAAAATATTACAAATGCAGAGCAACCCCATTGACGCAATATGTCTTCCAGAGGCATGCATGAAGCATACCTTTCATTTAAACATATATTTGGAAAAAAAATCGAAATTCAATATTTATCTGGCAGAATATTATGAAATATTAAAATCTAAATAGTGTTTAATTATTGGGATGAAAATATTTCGAGATATATCTCTTATTTGGATTTCTTTTCAAAATATATACTTAGGAAAAATCATGTTTCTCGTTCTCACTACACGTCCCTGATGCCTATTTCACCATAATTAGTGTGTATCCATTTTTTGAGACATTGATTCTGAATACTCCTGCGAGGATCATGTAAAGTGAAATATTTATCGTCAACTAAACATATATGTAACTGGAAGAATGAAAATTGAATGAAAAAAAAATCAAAACACCATCATTAAAATGTTATGTAATCCCTCACAGAAAGAAAATAACATTTTCACATATACTAGACTCTGCATATTATGTAGACATTCTTTGGACATCATATTTATTTATTTAAGTTACATATATGTATTTAAAATGTCAAGCAAGTAGATATTGGCTAGGTCTGAAAGCTATTAAAATGGATACGAGGGGCATATCCGTAAACTTAACACAACGCAACAATACGCGTATTATGCACTGTATCCACACTCAATTGCAAGATTATATGAATAGATCTATAACTGTTGTCTAGTGTACAAATGATTGCCAGTCGAATTGCAAAAAATCAGTTACCAATTGTCAATGCATCCAGATACAAATCTCAACAATGGTAATTGTGTAACCAGTTTAAATAAAGGCTTTGAGTGCCGCTAGTCCTGGAAGATTGATAATAAAGATAATGAAATTTTCATAACCAAAGTTCTTAGCTTAGTTTGTAAATATAAAAATATATATAAAATGTATTCCATGCATAACATAATAAAAATAGTAAAGCAAAACTTTGAAAACATTTTTATCAGATGCTACTGGATGCTGGTGCGGACCCCAACATTGAGACCCCTGGATGTGGACCTGGCTCAAGTGCCCCTGGCTCTCCACCCCCACCCCCAGCTTGCGCCCCGTGGGGAGCCGTGGCAGGCTGGACTGCCCTGGTACATGCCTGTGCGCGTGGAGCTGTGCAGACGGCTGCACTGCTGCTCAATAGGGGTGCTAAAGTAGAAGGCGGTGCTACACTTCATGAGGACAGGACTACGCTAACACCTCTGCAGGTTTTTAATCAGAAATATACTAAACATACTTTTCTTTGTACATAAGTATATACATACATGTAATTATATAATTATTATTAAGTATATAATTTCTTGCATAGTTTGATGTTGATCAGTTTTGTAGCTTGTAAACAGTGAATGGCTCTTCTTTGTGAATGTGAATATTTTTGAACGGAGAAGTGATTGGTGGCAAGACATGGCTTCTTTATAAAAATGTCAAATGCCAAAGACAGTGAGTAGGGAAAGGAAAAACACTAGTAAAGAGAAGGTTAAAGAAGGTCAATAACCACGTAAAAATTGACTAAACTTTTCATATCCCACTATTTGGTGGGATATTAAAGGTTTAGTCTTTAAAACTTTCTTTTCTTTTTCTTCTTTTTTTTTCATTTTTTATTTTTATTTCCTGAATTTTTTATTTTTTATATAAATAAATAAATACTTATTCTTTAGGAACTGACATGTATCGTCATTTTTGAGAGGTTACGGCCAGTTTTATATAAAAAATAACATGTTTATATTAATTTTGAAAAATAAAGATTTATGTAAAAAACTCATTATTTATGGGGTGACCCAATTATTTTTTGTAATGAGTTAAATTTGTGTTTTTGTATTTATTGTATGTATTTTGTTTATCCCAAATGATAATAATTTTGTTTTCTGTCTGTCCCGTAAGTTCCTGTTACCTCCGTAACTTTCTGTCCTGTTTTCAAAATAAGTATGATAACTAATCTCGCTTATTTAAAATAAAATAAAAACTTCAAACATTATTCCGTTACAAAACTAGTATGATTTCAAATAGTTAACATAAATGTTTACATTTTAGATTGATTTCTCAATACACATTTTTTGTTGTGACTAATTAATATATATATTAATTAATATATATATTAACTCATTACTTATTGTAAAGTTGAAATTCAAAAATAAAAATTGCATCACTGTTGATGGGTTACAGCTAGATTATTAATAAAAATCTTTACCTTTTTAATTTCTTTATAAGTTTGTGTAAAAGGTCCATGTGTTAATTAATTTGCAAGTAAGCAAGCAAACTTAAATACATCAATATTTTTTGTGATTAATGCATTTATTTCATATTATTATACCTTGAAGTACACAGTGTAATTTGTATATCGCAGTTTTTCAGCACACATTAACCATAATATACTAGAGATATTTTTGTGAAATATTTAACCTATAATAGAATCTCATAGAAAAAATAAATTAACTATTCAATACCAATTACTTGTAATTTATTTTTGTTTATTATGATGATAATGAAAATATGCAATATTTCAGGTGGCATGTGGATGTGGAAACATTGAATTGGTACAGATGCTATTATCTCACGGAGCTCATCCATTCCTCTCGACATTACTGAAAGACTCACTTTGTTACTCAGGGTCTGCTCAAAGAGGATGTTACAGGTACACACATACATTGTGTATATGAATCATACATAATTGTATTTTTTTAATTACGTAATTATAATTTTAACAGTAGGTACTTTGTTTGAACAAGTACTATGCATAGCAAACTTTACATTCAATATTGATTAAGATTGATTTAAATAATACTATTTGTAATAATAATGCTACCAGATGGTGTAAAATAAAGATTAGGTATAAAAAGAAAAAAATACATAATTCGTTATGTAACAATGTCACTTACTTTACAGAGACGCCACACTAAGTGGCACAGTCTTAACTCGCACCCAAATCATATAGTAAAAGTGCCTCATTTTTGACAGGTTGTGACTAGTTGATTTAAATACTCATATTGTTTTATTGATAAAAAAAATAATCTCGTAAAACTCGGAATTATTAGGTCCTGGTATGTTTTTTTTTTTATGAGTATGCATCATAAAAGAACACCTTAACTTCATCCATTCATCATGATTTGTATCTAAATAAATTCATACAAAGTTACAATATAAGTATATATAAAGTATTGTGAAAATACAAAGGAGATCTATTGCGAGCAGCTTGAGCGGCTTACTAGCCTTTTCAGCCCGGATCGATACGATCCTGCGTTCACATTATATGTATTTCCCACTAACTAAATCGTTTTTCGGGTTCAAACCGGCCTGCAATGATCGTGCGTATACGTGCAGTACGGCGCACGATCATTGCAGGCCGGTTTGAGCCCGAAAAACGATTTAGTTAGCGGGAAATATTTTTTTATGTGAACGCACGATCAAATCGATCCGGGCTGAAAGATGAATATCTTTGGTTTGAAGACGAAAGATGTTATTACATCAGAATAATGCTCAGTTAATAATTTATTGCTATTTTTTGTTTAATTAAGAATTGATATATTTGTCACATTCTTTTGGTAATTCCATTAACTTTAACCTGTTTAATAAAAAATTTCAGCGCAATATCAGTATGCTGCGTTCACGGACAAAGAGCCGCACTGCGTCTCCTACTTTCTCACCCTATAGCCACCCAAGGGGATGTACTATCTCTTGAAGAAATGTTAGCAGAAGGAGCTCCACACAGTCCTGCACCGTCTGTATCTCTATCCTCAAGCAGTGCCACCAGTCCTGCCAACAAATTCACTAAATCACAGCTCAGGGCGCTACAGGAAGCAATGTACCATAGTGCTGAGACTAACAATCTAGGTATCAAATTCCTTCCGTTACAAATAATGATCCTTATTTTAATAAATGTGGAAAGAATTAATGAAGAAGTATGGTTTCTTCACAGGTGAAACAAGCTAGTCTGGCGGCTCTCAGTGGTTGTATTTCAGAGCTATCATTGTATACGCAATACCCTTATTTGTGGAGAAAGCCTAAAAAAATATCGAAAAACGTGACAATCGGCGAATTTTTCAAATGCTCATTGACCACTGCTGTCGTGTCTCGACTTGACACACACAGCGCCTTCCTCGGCAAAGAGTTTGCCAGCGTTTCATGCTTTGACGGGGTGTGATTGTACCCTTGCATTTTACAGAAAGAGCAAACAAAACCTTACAATATCCTAAGTAAAAACACAGTTTATCAAGAGGCTCTAATAGAGCTAAGTTGCGATGCTCCGTTGACAAATGAAACCAAATGAAAAAATTGAATAATTCATTTGTGAGTTATATGGTGTGAAGAGTAAATCTGTAAACGAGGCCCGCCATAAGATTTTCCTGAAAAAATTTAAGCCCAATAAAGAGAATGAAAAATTTTACAAAACTCTTATGAATTTTGATGCCTGCCTCAATGAAGCCTCTTGTAAGCTCTATAACTCGAAGTTGCAACCACTGGGAGCAGGCTGACCGACATCATTCACCTTAGGGGACTACTTTACAAACTATAAAAGTAAATCTAACCGTATCCATGATCGTTATGAAAAATCCCGTGACCTCTTAGACTATTGAATGTTGAACATTTATTTGCTTGGTACAAGTCAAATAAAATAACTAAGACATTGCAAAAAAAATCTGGTTCAAATTCTGCAAGGTTTTAATAATTTTATTTTATTTGTATTAAAGCATATGAATTTTTGGAATAGAAATAGGAACACTGCTTCTTGAACATTTAAGACCCTTAATATTTAGGATGGAAGGGTATGGAAGAGGCCTATATCCAGCAGTGGAGAGATGAAGGCTGAAGAAGAAGAAAAATTTAGGCAGAAACCTACCTGTAAAATATTGTGGACTTGCTCTTTTACATCCTGTATATATAAAATTTTGTCTATTACAAATCTAATTTCTTGATACAGATATAACTCTGGAACTGCGTGCCTTAGGAGTAAGTTGGTCCTTACATTCCTGGATGCTCTCCCTCGCAGCAGCCGCTGATAGAAGGATGGATGCTGTGATAGATCAGTTGTTGCAGGACTTTCTGCAAGTTTGTCCAGATGAATACAGCAGGACGTTTGCTCATGAATGCTTGCCTTTATTGTTCAACATCTTTCGATACAGCAAAGTAAGTTCAAAATCAACATGAAGTAATTCATTTAACTCAAATGGGTTCAGTCACTCCATATCTCTGGTCCATAATATGAACACATTTTAAAAGTATATTCAGAAGTGGACTGCTTTTACCTAATCATGAAAAAAACTTAGTATGATTGCTAGCGTCAACTGTTACAATCAAAGAAGCTGCCATTTTAAATGTTTTAATTAATGAAGATAATAAAAAAATATATTATTTGTTTTAATCAACTTATATAAGTAGATTGAAACAAACAATAAAATTAATTTTTTTAAATGTCAATATACAAAGTTGCTCAACCAATTGAAAAAAAAAGATGAAGATAATGTTTGACTTTCACGTTTTTTTGAAAAATACTATTTAATCATTGCTTAATTTGCAGAAAGAAGGAACAACGCTGCTATTAGCTGATATATTTTGTACCTGCTATGGTTGGGAGGCCATCAAAGCAATTAGAGAGCCAGCTCCTGTACCAAACACAGCTTCTCGCATTGATCCCAAATATGTGAATAACCCTGAACTCTCTGATGTTACATTTAGGTATAGAGTCCTATATTTTTTTGGCCTTAGGGATCAGAACTTAACAGAACAGAAGTAACTTAAATTAAATCTTCAGTATTTTAGTAACTTTCTCGAGAAATAATTTTACAGCTTTGGTTCTTTTACAATATGAATTTAAACTAGATAGCTTTTATGACTACATTTCTAACAAACATAATGAATTGTCAAGAAATAATATTACAGCTTTGGTTCTTTTACAATATGAATTTAAACTAGATAGCTTTTATGACTACATTTCTAACAAACATAATGAATTGTCAACCCAAATATTTTTTATATTTCAGAGTGGAAGGTCGTTTATTCTATGGGCACAAAATAGTATTGGTGACGGCGTCTCCCCGACTGCGTGCCATGCTGGCACCACCCCGGGCTCCACCCCAGGCTCAAAACTCCGGAGCCTCGGCTCAGGTTCCAGGGGGGGGTACCAGCAACTCTTCCATATCCAGTAGCCAGGCAGGGCAGACGGGGCAGTCACCAACAGTTCAAATCAATGATATACGATATCATATTTTCCAGGTTAGTCAGCTATGGCACATTTATTCAGATGATGTCTTCTGATACCATATTTTTTGGACATGGAGGAAAATTGATTTCATATTTATTTTCTAGCAACCCTTCGCTGAATTTTATTCAATGAATGAAATTGAGTTTAACCTTTTGATGGCTAAGCTGGTATAAGTGTTTCATTGGTACTGCAAGTGTTAGAACTCGTGGGCTGGTGTACCAATTACCACACTAAAATGTATGCCATTTTCCAAATTAGTCCCTCATTAGGATTTTAATAACTGAACCAGTTATTAAAATCTAAGGACCGATCATTATCAATACACTATCAAGTCCAAAACACAGCCAGTTTCAACATTACTAATCAAAAAATTTTTTATACCGAATCTATGTCATTTAGAGGGTATGTACTGTTTAAATATTAGATGTCTCTTAAAAATTACACGCTTTCGCCAATACATGGATCTCTATGTAGTATCATGATACCTTTAAAATTGTTTTTAGAATTAGACACTTATTTAGACAGTCATACCATTCACTGTATAAGTAAAATAAAACCCCTATTAATTCAAACCCTGATAATACAAAATTTTTAAAATAAGTCCCCAAATGTTAAGTTCATAGTAGATTAATCCCGATAATTCGAGAACCCCGGTAATTCGTAATAATTTTAGACCTTTGCGTCACAAATCGTACCTGAACACTGAAACTGTGTTTATTCCCTTTCTTTTAACTCTTAGCGTCTGCTTGTCGGCTTGATCTGGTTGTGGTTTTTACTAAGTTAACTAACATTCTGTTATAATGTCTAACCACAAAGTTAATGCTTTAAATATTAATAATATGTCTGCTTGTCGCTTGTCTGCCGAAAAAATTTTGGATCGATTTTTAACCCTTTTCCCATGATCCAATCGAGCTAAAACTTTGCAGGCAGACACGTGGTAACAATAAAAATGATCTAAATTTTTTTTTAATAATTATAAATAATAATTTTGGATTTTTCGAAATTTTAATGTTTTTTTTAAATTGGAATCAATACAAATAAGTAATGAGCCCGACGCGTGCGGCAGGCGCGAAACCTGTTTCAATGAGAAAGAGAGTATAATAAAAAATTGGTTTTTATGAGTTAGTTTTTTCATATTTTTAAATTCCTCTTTAGTTCCATTATTTTTCCTAATAATTGTGTTCATGTTGTGTAAGAAGTTATTACTGATTAATTAATATTTCACATATCTATTGACACTTGTATTTCTAATGACTAAAGCCGGAAAAAAGGCGGTATCGAAAAATAAATTCTAGTGATGATTGAAGAAGCCTTCACAAATTCAAAGATAACCAAACATTATCGATTACGGCCTCCAAACGCAACAAAATGATGTTTTTTTCACATGTGAGAACAGCAAATATGTCAATATGTACCTATACTAGAAATAGAAATGTCACGAACTTTGCATTAACATAATAAATATTATATTTACAAAATGATTTCTTGGTAACACAAATTTCCTTAGATTGTTAATTTTAAATCCGTGGATGATGATATCCCAGACAAAATGTCATGTCTGTGTGTTAACAGAAGAATCAACTTCTGAAACATTTTTTTTGTGTAATGTAATGGTAGAAATTCATCAATGATGTTAAATTCATCATCAATCATATCAAAATTGCGATATAATTCTTCAGTCAGTGCCACAATTTCCATCTCCTCCAAACGTCTTTTAGTCATAATGAAGTTTTTTTAGATATATGGATAAAACATTTGTAAAAAACTCACAAACTCTATTTAATAACTCTGGATTCTATGAAACATACATTTTATTGGAAATAAGTTTTAAAAAACAATCATCACATCAGTTTATTTTTTATATACCCATGTAAATAAATATTTAGCTTTTAAATATGGATATTGCTGCTTTTGCTATTTACATAATTGAATATTGCTTTCTTTGCTATGAAGTTTTAGTTTAATTTCAACGTCAACTCTCACATTAAAACGAAGCAGCCATTTTGTCACGTGAAACATCAATTGAAAATACCTAGATTTCTTTTTTTATCATTTTATTTAAGTTGTATAAGAGCAAATGAATTTTTCATAATCAGTGTATGTTACGGTAATGATAGTTCAACTTTCTGCAAAAAATAGGTTAGAAATATCAAAAAAAATGAAAACTTTGATATTGTATATCTCCATAACTATTTATATTAGGCCACGTTTGCTTGAACATTTTTGAACTCATTATCGAGATAGATTTTTAGTATTTTTAAGGCAGTACTCATTATCAAGACAGATCAGTAGATTTTTTACTACTACCTTGAGATATCCTGTATATGCGTCTGAGACATGTGACAGTTTTTTTTTCATATTAAATTTTGTTTCATATGTATCTCAATACATAATATGCTGACCTGGAATTTTTTTTTAATACATATTTATAAACTCTGAAGCTAAACATATTTTTTAATATGACCATTACTCAAATAGTTCTATTTTATGTTAAATTTAATGTGTATTACAAGACACCATTCTAGTTTGAATTATTTTGCATTTGGAAGCTGGTAATGCAGTTCTTGTACTCTGGGGGATGTAATGGACTTGACGTACCACCCAGTGACGTCCTGGAACTACTCGCCGCATCAAGTTTCTTCCAACTGTTACCTTTGCAAAGATACTGTGAAGCCAGATGTGCACAGGCGTTGGATTTACACAATGTTGTGAATATGTATATTCATGCCAAGGTAAAACTTAGCAATTGTCAATTTTTATTATTAGTTTAAAAACTATTAGTACTTTCCATATCTGCAACAAAATAATTGACAGCTAAGACTGCTAATATTCAGCAATGATTTGGATCATGTATTTATTTCTGATTTGATTTTGTGCAAATGTTAATTGATCATTTAACAATGATAAAATTATGATCTAAATAACAATTTTTCACATATGACTTTGGAACAACGTATCATTTGACATTTTGGTCAAAATGGACTTTTTGTATCAAAATTCTGACAATTTTATATTTAAAACTGTGTTTCAAACATGTAAAATTTCCTAGCAGTTTAGAAGATAATGAGAAAAAAATGTTATATTTTAGCGACATTAGAATTTTTTTTTAAAAACACTAACTGGTGTTATTGTTTGCCGCCTTATATAATAATATGTATAACTCATACAAACAATGTATGAGTTATTGTTATATATGGTGGCCCTCGTAGTCCAGTGGGCATGACACTGGCTTCTAATACTGGGGATTCCAGGTTCGATTCCCGGTGAGGTTACAATACATCAAAGTGATTTTCTCGGGCATGGGTATTTATAGCAATGGAAATTAAAATAAAATAATAATATGCTCTTACTTGGGAATCAATTTTCTTAATTATATAACATGTAAAAAGTCACCTATGAAAATTAGAAAAAAATTGAGTATCAAGATACTGGCTTTGTGATACTTAATTAGCCAGAATGATAAATCAATTAAAAGAAATAAAATTAGTACTATCAACTTGAATTATAATAATGTTTTGTAAAAAATTGTAGATTTTTAAGAAAACGGGGTGTGTGATTGTTGGGAAATGCAACATGTAATCAAAAGATTACTATAAACCAATGATAATAAATTTGGGCTCCAAGTTGTCCCAACATTGTGCAAAAATTAACTTCCTAAATTTCTGGAGGAAGACAAATTTAGAATTACATATATGGATGGGTTATTTTTCATTCCTTACTTACATTTATAAAATACATTCATACTTACATTTTCAGTTGGATATATTCTTTTCCAAAAAACATAAGCTTAACTTTGTGAATGTATTTACATTTGTGCTGAAGTAAGGTCATCGGTGGATGTTACCACACGAATGCCGAGATAAAGTACAAGGAAATTTGAGATATAATAAGGATTATATTAGGCCTAATACATACGTCACTGGGCTAAGCGCTATATACATCTGAAAAATCTCTGAAATTGACAAATAATGAAGAATTTGTTTTCTTCCAGGTTTATAATGCTGTCCAGCTATTGGAATATTGCCAGGGTTTTCTTCTGCAAAACATGGTGGCTCTGCTCACGTATGATGATTCAGTGAAGAGATTGTTATTTGGAAAGAGACTGCCAGGCCACGACGTGCTGGGTGCACTGCTGACGACGTTGCAGCAGAGAATCAAAGCAAGGAGGGGACCAAACAAAGCTCGATAACTTTGTTAATTGTTTAAGCTAAACCAAAATTATTAATATAAACCATAACAGTGGTTTTATAATTACCTAAACATTTTATATCTAATTTAATGTCTTTAATAATGTGATCTTTAATTGAAACTTGTAAAAATGTTAATTAAATATTCCATTTGATTGATGTAAAAAAGAGTTGATTTTTAAATGTAATCGAAATATACACGTTGAAGATTTTGTATATTTATTTGGCTATTGTTCATATTATACAAGTATATATTTAAAACTAGGTTTATGGGGAAAACCTCGTTAACGTTTATTTTTATTGTTGTTTAAAGGTTTTATTAAAGTTTGTATATTTTATTAAAAATGAGCATAAATTTGATAATTGTTGAATGTACATAAATTAATAAGGAAGTCAATTTTAAATACCTGCTGTTAGTAAGAGAAGACTATAATAGTTATATAGTCAATCGTCAATCAATACAAATACAACATATAGGCCGTGGAAACAGAAATATCATCTTATTCGGTCTGACCAAAATTCCAAAATATCTTGAATCGTATATTTCAGTGAAAAGGGGATGGTTTATGAAGTCAAATATTTTTATTAAAGGAAACACATTCTTTTTGTGAAGTTACAATTTCAGAACAAAGTTCTGTGAATTATTAAACAATTTTTATTAATCAATTAGAAAAGACATACAGAAAAAATGAAATTAAAGAAAAAATATTTTAACTGTCATCGGGACTCGAATTGATAGAATTGGAGGTCCGTGGTTCGAGTCCCGGTGACAGTTAAAATATTTTTTCGTTAATTTGATTTTTTCTGCATGTCTTTTCTAATTGATTAATAAAAATTGTTCAAATATTTTTATTTTTTACACATAAACTTCACCGATGTTTAAGATAATTTTAAAAGGTTACCAATTTGTATTCAGGGCTGGCTTTACAATGTTAGGTTAGCTAGTAGAGTGGTTCTTTATAAATATTAGTGCAGACCATAATAATAATAAACTATATCGTTAGTTCCTCCTTTACAATATTATACAAATTGCAACTGCAACGGTAGCAACACTAATTACATTCGGACGTCCAAGAGCTGTGTTCAGCTTTCCATTTCATCCCGATTATAATAATTTTGTTATCTGTCTGTCCGTCCCCCCGTTCATTGTAATTTTGTGTAATGTCCGTAACTTCTTTATAGTCAATTTTTTTTCTTCTTCTTTATAGTAATATTTTTTCTACTTATTTTTTGTTAATTAATTATTTTCTACTTATTCTTTTTTTTTTATAAATAAATACTTAGGAACCGACATATAAGACAACCGTCATTTTTGATGCGTTACAGCTAGTACATGTATTAATCATCGATTTTCCAGACATGCAGTATTATTGATCCTATTTTCAATAACGGTTCATCTGCACGGTTCAAAAATTCAGGTCTGATAAATATTTAATAATGATAAAATTAAATAAATATGTATAAAAAGAAACCCATGTTTCCCTACCCGCCAAGTTTTCTCAACAACCAGCCACAACCACCCATCGGTGGTTATGGTGGTGGATAGCCCTTGGTGTCACATCGAAAATATGCGAGTTTGGTGGGGGTGGTTGTGCGTGGATGGGAGCGGGTGACGAAAATGTGCTTTCTAGCACATTGTTTTGTTCTGGGAAGGCCGCAAATGCTTCAGATTGTTTCAAAATAGTCGCGCCAACTGTGTCGGTCAGTGTACTCAAAATCTATGCGTGCGAAACCGCGCGTAAGTAGCAAAACCGCCACTATCCGGTTGACAAAATAAAGATAAACTATTTCTAACCAATTTTATAGCCAGAGTAGAGATTTTAAAAGTGACTTTTGATAAAAAAAATTCTATAACATACAAACATATTTTCAAGAGCCAGTTATCATCTTTAAAACTGCCACTTTCACCAGAAGATCATTTTCAAAGACATCTCCTTCTATTTTCGCAAATTGGATAATGGCAGTTTTGTTTCTGAACCCCTCCGTTAAAGCAAGTTACAATGAAATAGCAAACCTATTTAGCAAAATTTTTTTAAGAACTATTATTTTGGAGCTTATTTTTGGATTTCTATCATCATTACGTAATCAGAAAAATAAATTTCTTAGACATGAGTCCAGGTTTAAAAAAATAATTGATCTGAACATTAAAAAACTTCCAATTATTATCAAGTTGAAAAATGAAAGGTTCTTGGAAATTAAACAATGAGTAAAAACAAATAATTGGAGATAAATTCAATTAAATACTGATTGTTAGACTCTAATAGACATGTAGTATAGTGTTGCTATTGTTACAAATATAATTGAATTCCATTGAGAAGATGACTATTTAATTTTGGGCTGTGCAAAGTTAATTTTCTTTCTCAATGTTTTATATTTTGTAACATTGCTGTATCATATAGGTATATCATCACTAAGCTACTCTGAAAATATGGTTCACCTCAAATACTCGGTTTTCATAAAAGATTTCTAAAAAATCTAAAACACATTTTCATCCAAATAACTTATTTGTTAATAAAATATAACTTAGAGAAACTGAAGAAGCAAAAAGCTTATAATTAATGTTGTATGATTAATTAGAATGACTGAAAGAAAGTTAAAAAATTCAAAGTTTAGCTACAATGAACACTATATAACTTTTCAGTGTTCACACAATTGTTTTCTTTCTCCATCCACTATTTTTATAACAACTTATAAATTTACAAAAAAAGATGTACTCTTTAAAGATCTGTGTATAAATTTCATAATTTAAATCCTTATTTTTTTTTTTCATAATTTAAATTTTTATTTGCCTTATCAATCTACCAGTTAACATATCATTTTGTTATATAATTACATATTACTATCTAGATAGATATATAATATAGTAATATATAATGTAGCTACTAAATATTATATATCATATTCACTGCCAAATATATGTCCTGGTCCTTTGACTTATTATAATTTAAAAATGGATTCATAGGTAAAATAATGTAATCAATAGCATTTACGCCTACAAGTATCGTTTAGTGTAAAATCTGCAGATTTAAGTAGTTTGGCGTGTAAAATTTTTTTAGAATTGTTTTTTGTCCATGAGGCAACCATTAGTTTTTTAGAACATCTCGCATTATGGAAAATTTGTAATTTTCGAACTTGAGTTAAACAGTATTAATTAATTGACTAAACGTTTCCAACTAACCATTCATCAATTTTATCATTTTGATAATGTTCATTTTCTTCCAAGCATCGCCATCCATGTGGGTGGGGTACTTGATTGTGGTCAAGAAAGTTGCAGAATCAATCCTAACGAGCATTAAATTAGATATTTTTTTCATACTTTAGTGTCTCCACCAGCTGTGGCTTAATATATAAATTCACAAAATTATTTATAACATTTCTGAATTGACAAAATCGTTTATAGATTTAAAAAACTTTTGTGCTAAAAACTTTTTATGTTAAAATCTTTTGATTCTAAAATGAAGAACAGTCACACAAATAAACCCTGAAGTCTTAACTGAACTATAAAAAAAAAATTGATCCAATGTACTACCTACAACTTTTTAAAATAAAAAAACCCTACTTTTAACCCATCCCTACATTTATTTTTAGATATGGTAAATATTCTATTTGTTTTAATTCAGTCCCAAAAACTTGGCATGCATTTTCCTAATTAAGGAATGAATACGTTTTAAGATTTAAGAGAACCTGCAAAAAATTATTACCAAATTTTTCATAATTTTAATACACTTTTTAAATGGTAAATACCACAAAATAAACCCGCATATAATATTCACTAAAATACACAAAAAAGATAAACTTGCCACAATAGAATAATAGCCAGTTGTATCAACTTGGTTTATAGTTGTAGTTTGTTTAAAGCGTAGATTTTTACCAAAACATGTTGTTTGGTTGGTAGAAGTTGATGCAACCAGCCCTAAAGGAGATGAATTATATTTTAAAAGTCACACAGCACAGTTTAATATAGTAAAAAAAAATGTATTTGTTATCAGGTTTTCACGGCCGTTCAGAATCTTCTGCTTGTAATTTTCTCGAATATTTTGCCATGTATATTTGATCTCACTGGCCGATATTTCGGATCCCATTGCAGGGTCCATCATCAGGGCTGATTTAACGTGTATGTGTTGATGTTTAAGTAAAGTATTTTATTGCAATACCGTGCTGAAAGCAGCACCGTGCCGAAAGGAACACAGTATTGCAACCTAATACTTAACCTAAACATCAACACATACACATCACATCAGCCCTGATGATGGACACTGCAGTGGGATGCGAAACGAGAAGAGAGGTTAGGTCATATACACGAAAAATTATTCCAGAAAACACACAGAAAAAATGTATTTGTTTAAAAACATTATCTTCACTCAACTAAACGGTAAATTTATAAATACATTTTACAAATTAAAATGTCTACTATGTGTTCTACTTTCTGAAAAAAATATTGTTTAAATGTGTTAATATTAATAATTATGTATATAAATAATTGATAAAATTTGTTTTAGCAGTGTTTGATAAACAAAGTTATTTGGCGCTTTATTAAATGTATTTATACCTTATAAAAGATATATATCTTATTTATTTTGTTTTGTATGTAGTTATATTGAATCCGATCTATGTATTCTTTATCTAAGTGTCAATCAGAAATTTAATAAAAAGGTAATTTAAAGATGTATATCACTTTCCTTGCACATTCAGATTTATATTAAAAATAAACTTTTTGATACCTATTGTGTATATATTTAATTACCTTATCACACGAAACATAAAATGGAGTACGAACCCATTAGAAGTACAAAGGTACTCACCGTATTACTGAAGAGACAAATTGAATGCAGGTCACAATATTCAAGAACATCCTCAAGTATCTCAACAATTCTAAATAAAGCAAATGTAGTCTTCATTTAAGATGCGTGAGATATAGCATTTTAATAATGAAACAATAAATGTATCCGGATAAGTTATAATTTGGCTTCAAGGTTTTCCAGAATTTTAAACATATCAAGGAAATCTGTCAACACAAAAAAGTCTTGATTGAATACAACTATATATTTTAAATGCATTCATATACATGATAAATGATGTTTTATAAGTAAATTGAGATGCACAATAATATATACACATATATTTTTGGATGTACCCATATAAATTAAAAGCAATATAATATGTTTTTAGTTATATCAACATAAATTAATGTGATATACACGTAATGGATAAACATACACCCATATATTTTAATATATTAAATATTTACTCTGATTTGGTTTATTTTTAAATACACAACAATAATTATGTACACTGATCACATTACAAAATAAATCAACTATGAGTAACTTAATAAATCAAGAGAAAATAATTATTATTATTTAAAAACATTTATAAACATTTGAAGTCTCTGTCTTTGTAAATAACAGTAACATTATTTTGCAACGAAAAATTTTCAAAATTTTATAATATATTTTACTTTTATAATAAATTTCACATTCTACAAAAAATATAATATTTAAGAAAAATGAACCTATCATATTATTAGTTAAAAATAAATGTTCATAACACTAACATTAAATCATTTTTTAAAAATTGAAAGCTATTCATACAGTCCATGATTATTAATGAAATAAATTATTGTGCAAGTAAATATTATAATATAATACTTCTTGAATGGAAATCAACTTGATAGATCATTTTAAATAATCTTGAAAGATTTTTAGATTTTTTTTGATTGAGAGATCATTAAACAAAGAAAATTCTTCACCTTTCAGATTACCAATTATCTGGGATGGATGGATGGTGAAAAAAATCCCGGATAATCTAATTCCCGGTTAATCCAAAAGCATTGAAAAATTTACTGACATTACAAAAAGATTCTAAAAATCACACACCTTGCGCGCCTACAGTCTGAAAGTCGCGCACATGTGTGTTTAAAGATGTCGCCGGTATGTTGCAGGGTTAGCAAATAATTTTTTGCACTGTTATTATTTACTTCACTAAAAAGGATAACATGGTTGATTTTTCTACAGAAATAGAATCATTTTTGTCTGCATCATTATTGACACAATTTGTCATAATATAATTCATCACACTGTGAAATACCTTCATTTAATACATTGTGATTAGTTACAATTTCATCTGAATCAAGCTAATACTGATTGTGCAGTAACATCCTACACTGATCGCGAATGTAGTAACTCTTTGTGATTTTTTGAAATTTTAGAAAATCGTTCAATCTGGTTTTATCAACATTGTAAATTTATTTTTAGCATAAGATCTTCAGTTTTTATAAATGCTCGAGATGTAGAAGTGAGTTCTCATGCAGCTATTTCATCACTGTTAATTTTTTTTTCTTTATCAGCAATTTGTCAGATGCCTTGCGTCTTTTAAAGCCACAGAAGATGCAATAAAATCACCCTGCACATTCTGCAATTCTTCATAAAAATATTATGCTTTGACTGTGCATATAAAATAAAAACTGTGGCACCCTTGACAGTTAATGTTAAGCAATGTTGCCGTCATAAATTACGCATTCTATTATAAAGAAGTGACAATGACAACTGCTAAGGGCCGGTTTTATCAACTTGGAGTATAGCTGGAGTATAGAACGAAAATCTCGTTTAAGCCCATGCGCGTGATTTTTGACATGTGTCACCAAAATCGTTTTTATTCCATGTTTCCACAGTCCAAGAAATAGCACTCCAGTAGATACACACTACTTACTTTTTCATATATCCTGTGGTACATAAATGTAAAATTATCAAAACCTGGTGTGTGATGAGATGTTTATTGTCAACAATGCCTAATTCACTTAGAGTTGTGGCAAAATCAATTTGTTCCGTCAAAAAAATATGGTTCGAGGTCTAAATAGATTACTTTTCCCGTTAAGGATATATGAGGTCCATACCTATATATAAAAAATATAATATACCTATGAAATTTCCATTTTCTAATGCTGGCTAATTTGAAGTTTGAAATCTTTCATTCGGCTAGGAATTCCAAATCCAAATTAATGTCATATTACAACTCTACTACAATATTCCTTTCTCAAAATAAATAATGCATTTGTTTTCCCGCCGTTTGTTTTTTCTTTGATATCGTCCGCGAAAAAATGATAAGTGTTATTTTTTAATGTGAGTTCCGTTGTGACACTAATGCCGCACAGAGAGCATACAATATCAATGACGTGTATAGACCAGGTACCGCAAATTAATGCGTGGTGCATTTTTGGTTTTATCACTTTCGTTTTGGAAATTTAAACCTCAATGAGCCCCGTGGACGACCGGAGACTACAGTTGATATGGGCGATTTGAAAGTTAAAATGGAAATGTATTAATCTAAAACCACTTCAGAATTAGCCTTAGGCAAAATATTATTGATTCATTTGCATCGAATTGGAAAAATAAAAAAGCTCGCAAAGTGGGTACCAAATGAACTCATTGAAGGACAACAGCAGCTCGCTTCGAGGCTTGCCTTAATTTGTTGAGTCGGCACAAGGTCGATTGTACAAGAGTATAGTACAAGTCGGATTGTAACATGTGATGAAAATTGGATCCTGTATGATAAAATTGGAAACAAGTTCGTTCGGTATCAAACAACTGAGATTTAACAATTTCTTTAGTCTACCACCTCTCCACGACAACACTCCTCCACACACTGCACAACAGACTGTCTTAAAATTACTAGTTTCGAATGTAAACTCTCCACCACCCACATTACTCACCAAACATTGCGCCTGCTGATTTACATTTTTTTGGAATTCGGATAACTTTTTACAGAGGAAAAATTTCAAGTGTGGTGCGACGGTGTAAAACCTTTTTAAAGAATTTATCCAGTTCCAAGGGTCTCTATAGCAAAGGCATCAATGAACTTCCATTACGAAAAGTGCATCGACAACAATGACTAATACAACGGCGATTGATTAAATATACAGTTTTCATAAAAAAAAATTGTTTGAATTTTTCTATATAACACTGTAGAATCAATTGATCGTCATAAAAATCTGTGCGTTGAATAAAAATGATATTGATAATACACATGTTACACACGCGCTGACTAAATAAGATTTTCAGTAAACCAACTATAAGTTAATACAACCAGCCTTAACCCTCATAAAACACTAAAAATATAAAAATAAAATTGTTGAATGAAGAAATGTTTTGAGGGATCACTTTTTGAATGACGGATGACAGCTGACATATTCAACATTAAACACTTGTTTGACATGAACATTTTAGTTTCAAAAAATATTTTTTTAATGAAACTCATCCAGGTCCCGGATAATCCAATTCCGGACAATCGGGAGTCTGCTGTATTAGAAGCTTAATTTTTTCAAAAAATGTTATCGAATATGTTATATTAGACATTACCAAATTATATTACATCACATTATATATTATCATCACGTTATAAATTTAGGCCATCAGCGATACAGTTTCAAAAAAAATATAAAAGATACATTTTCCTATTCATTCAGAATTTTTTACAGCACAAAATACAATGCAAAAGGCCATTTACAATCTTCAAGTTTGGTGTGACGTACTAATGATATGTGACTGGAATAAACTAATTGACTGAAATAAATAATTGATGTCTCGTCCTGATCTCTTTAATGATTTGATTCTAATTTCCTATTGAAAATTTATGAAATATTCAAAGCACACATTAAAGTGAAAATATTTATAAACATAATACACTATAAATGTCTAAAAGGTAAATATCAAAATAGGTACTTGTATTGAAATTTGCGAAACATTTTAATTTCATTATTATTTATTTCCCTAGTAATAATAAAAACAAAAATTACATTTACTAATCAGATGTCATTGGTCAGATTGGGGTTGCTAAATATCATACATTTAAAAAAAATTGTAAGAGCTTTACGAAACATCATAGTAGACAGAAATCATGGGAATGTATACAACTAACCTTAGTTTATCGCAATACCACTTTAATTTTAAAATTGTTGTAATTTTTTTAAATTCGGTGAGTATGTGGTGTCACACACATGAAAAATAATTAAATTTAGCTGAAATATAATCCAATCAATCTTTAAGGAAATATTTACGATCAAATTAAATTAATATCTGTTAAACAATATTTTTTTCTTTAAGATGTACATTTTGCAGATTGACAATATTACTTGACAGTGGTAATAATTTAATATTGCGTTTTTAAAATATTTTTAAAATAAAAAAATTTAATGTATGTAATTTTAAAATATTTAAAATTTAATGTAATGATTTTTATTAGAATTTCAAAATGCTGATCTGTAAAACTTTTACATACCTATCCCTTTGACAAAGCACTTTATATTTACATAGTTGAAAGCTAAATTGAAAATTAAATTGTAAGAAAAAATTGTCATAAGACACAGTACTGATTTCGTGCGAGATTCGAGAGTAAATTAGATCAAAAAAACTTTTCGGTATAAGAATATTTTTATAAAATTTTTTGTGTAAAATGCAAGTTATAAACTGCTAACTGTAATAATAGAAACATTATGCATAAAATAAAACAACATATTTGTTAATTACCCACCCTGTCAGACATTTGACTCTATCATAACTACACATAGATAAAACGCGTACACATCAAGTTCATGGGGTTCAAAAATCATTCATAAATGTTCATTTGATAGCCAATTTCATAAATTAAAACATTTCATCGGTAATCTCCATTTACTTTGATCTGCTTGAATACTTTATACAATCAATTTGAAAGATAATTCACCTGCCAAGACCGTTGGTCAGGGGTTTAAATACTTTTGCACGCACACGAAGTCTGGCTCGAGAAACACACATCTAAATTTGCAATTTTCATTAACGATAGCATTATAACTTATTTCCAGATTTTTTCTGTTTAAATTTCAATGTTAAAAATACAAGATTTTGAATAAATTTTTATATTGAAATGCCTGCTAACTGAACAGTTATTTTATTAGAATTTTTTTAATGTGAATAGAGTATCATCTCTATAACCCTAATTTATTTCAAAAAAGTACTTGCGTAACTACTATGACCAAATACATAGGTGTGGTGGGGCCTGATATGAGAATTTCTTTACCTAATTAGAGAGAGCCACTCTACCTGAGTAGGTAGTTACTTAACCATATTTTATTCAGTTTTCATTTACACCTTTTGATGAGATGGACTGTATCTCTCAAAACTAAAGACACAACAAAAGTAAAAAGTGTGCAGTATAAAGTCAAGTTAATTAAAAAGATAATGTTGCACCACAGTGCCATTTCAATTAGTGATATGACATTAATAATGATTTTACATTCAAAATAACACATGATTAGAATAGCTTGATAAAAACTATATTAAAATAATATATTTTAAAAATAATTAGCAAAGTTCTTTATGAACAATCATTAAGTAAATTAAATGAATTTTCAATAAAAGAATGTGAGATCAAGATGTAATATCTGTTTTGATTGATTACTCTTTGATCAAGACTACTCCTTTTTGTACAAATTTTCGAAGATATTTTATAACTCTATACCTTATATAAATATTTTATAATTCAGCATGACTTTACTCCAGTCCAAATGAATAAACAAATTATATGAAAATCAATAATTTTTTGCAAATATTTTAATACTAAACAAATTGAAATAATAAACCATAATGCTAAAGAAAGATTATGGTGCACATATTTCTACACAGTTATATCATTTAAGGCTTTTTGGTTACAATAGACAGATAATATTGAAGACAAAATGTGACAAGATTAGATTAATAATGACATCTCTTCATAATGAAACATTGTATATCCATTAACATTTAAATACTATACTTTGAAAATTGAAAAACACGGAACTATAAATAGTTATCAATATAAAATTTGAATATCATACAATGTATACTTTTTATATAATACAAACACTATGATTAAATAACTATACTCTACATACATGACATGAAATAGTTAACAGATATTCCCCAACTATATTGAATAATGGAGATGAAATGGAGAAAAACTTTCATAAATTTTTTAAAGCTCTCTCAACTGTCAACACGATGTAATATATTTTTAAAAAGGTGTCCAAAAGTGACAAATTTATAAACAACTCTTATAGAGAAGTTCTCAATGACAAATCGCAGATCCAACTGCATGGTTATATCAAAGATATCATAATATAGTAAGTATGTAATATTCAGCATTTTAAATATTATAATTATATGTATTATAATTTGATTAAATAATTTTTTCAGTTATTGTATATGGATTATTTTAAGAAGTAGGTAGTTTGGAGAATATCTGTAGGTACTAATGCAAAAAGACTAAATAAATCAATAAATTCAGTATGCTTAGTACAAATATGAATACAAGAATACATATCTCAACTACATCACTGTACTGTACAAAGATTTGTTAATAAAGCTTTAGAAAAATAAGTGTGAAACATTCCATAAATATATTTAATTTTCTAAGTCTTTTACATCATATACACAAGTTTTTCTGCAATACACAAAACCGAAGATTTTTTAAATTTACCATTAGGCATTTGTTCAATCACTATCAATGTAGTGATTTACATTTGATTTAATTGATTTACATGATTACAAGATCTTACAAATTGAGAAACTTCCAGAATCAGAATTTAAGGGTTGTATGTACATCAATGTTGGCATCCAGCTGTCAAAATTATAATTACTGGGTAATAAGCAGATAGTCCAAAACAAAACTATGCCTGCACAGCTCAAGATAAATTTTTGTTGTTATTTCCCAGTACACATTTTTTTACTATCGGAATACCAAAGTAAATAATAATATTGCAAAAAACTTAAGGCTAAAGACATATGCCAAGACTGAATAAAGATGAACAACTCAAGTCAAACTAATTTGCAGGCCTGTTCATTTTTCAATAAATTCTTTCTTTATACATACTTAAATTGTACAGTAGAAATTTTCAATTATACCTATTCAAAATGTTAAAAGTAAATAATTTATTTTTATCTATCCATCATATTCTTGGCCAATTAATATTCATACAGTTTAACCATTTAAGGTACCAAATAAATTTCAAGTAAGTTTCATATATATAGGTACATGCATGTATTTTGTGATAAAATGAAAAAGAACTTAATCAGATTTAAATTCGTATGTGTATATTATAATTATATTATGCTAAAAGTTTGTGGTACAACTATGGTCATGGAAAAAATCACATAGGCTCAATTCAGAATTATAAATCAATTGAGTAAAACAGAGTAAGGACAGGGGTTATGCTCATTGTTTTGAACCGTAATCTGTGAAACCTCTCGTCAATTTCCCATATCATCCCGCAGCAGCGTGCGGTTGGTACTTTGAAATTAGCTGTACTTGACTAGAATTTCTACAAAATAATTTGAAATCGAATATGTATCTCGTAATATTACCACAATAATTATTATCGTATTATTCAGATTTTAATAAGTTAGTAAATATCCCTTTTTTTCCATATGTTTACGTATAACTCATGCGTCAATATACTGACTGCACCCACCTATTATGCCGTGTATTTAATTTATTCCAAAATTTGCCAAATTATTTTAAATTACGATACAATAAGCTAGGCAGTTTGCATAAAATATAAAAATGTTCAATGTAGGTACATTTATGATATTGGGCAAATATTTTTTAATATTATTATTATTTTTAAGTATTAATTAAAATATACTTATATTGTTGTGTGTTGTTACTTGTTCTAAATTACAAAAATAATGAAAGAGAATGGTAAATGATAAAATAACTCAAATTCATATGCGACATATTAAAAAAACTAATCAATCGTTTTATAAATAAAATACAAAATATAAACTGCACAAAATATTATAAAAAGGAACAAATATATTAGAAATGGTATTTTTTTATGTAATAAGTGAATCAATATTAGTGATTTATAATTCAAAATCTGGCAAAATCAAGGCAAAAAAAGTTCTTTCCAAGTAAAATTTTAAAAAATCGCCATATTGTTTCGTTGTGCTGGTGTCCGTATCCGTAAACACCAACACAACAAAACAATGTGCGTCATACGTACGGCTTACACATACTAAATCAATTACCTTTGTAAAATGCAAAGAGGTATGCATACATGAGATTTTTTGGAAAATATTAAAAATGTTAAAGATTTAAGGTTATTATTACGGTCATTGGACATATTTAAGTATTAAATAAAACGGATATTTTATACGAACTGAATATTTTACAGAGAAGCAAATCTCGACGTGTAGGCAAAACTGTTCAGTTCGGCCTACACCTCCGCCGTGATAGGACACTCTCCTAATGAAGTTGATTAAGACTTTGGCGAAACGTCGAGATTTGCTTCTCTGTAAAATATACGGTTCGTATAAAATATCAATTTTATTTAACACTTAAATATATTAAAAATGGTTCAATTTTATCATCTCAATTTTAAGGTATATTACCCAGGTACAGGTACCCCTAATTTGAAATATGTTTTATTTTAACTTTACAAGTTATTAATATAATATAATAACACACAATATGAGTTATTAATTATTACTATAGTTTCGAGAAGAGTAGTCCCTCTCATCATCAGATATAGTTAAAATAAAACAAATTTTAAATTATAATGTTGAACCACAATATGAACCACAATGAACCACTGCCAAATCCTTGAATGATATTAGTATGGAATAAGTAAATTTCATTATGTTATTTACAGTTATTTTTTTTTGTTATTTATAAACACATTATTTAAAAGATAATTTAATTCCATTAGTAAATAAAGAATGATTCTAATCGTAGCTACTTACGTAAAAAATATTCATAATAATGTTTCCATCCACTTTTTAAGGGTCGATTTTAGATTTTATTAACTGAGTTACCATGAGACCATAAAAATATCAAAGTTTGCTATACAGGGTACACGTGAAAAATGTTTGCAAAAGTATTAAAGCAATGTCAAGATTTCTCTTTGAATTGAAATAAAACTTACATGAGGTTTAAATTTTACAGTAATTCGACATACAATTCACATCAAGGGTCAGTTGTTTGATTAGTAGTAATAGTAGTAAGAACAAAGATATTTGCTTTTTCCACCATTTAAATAATTCGTTTCTGTTAATATCTATGCTCTTTCTTAGCTATTACTACTGATCTTAAGTATGTACATAATATAAAAAAAACTTTGATGTTTTATTGCTACTGAAAGAAAACTAATAATGTTATTTTAATGAGACTAAGTGTTGACCAACATATCAAAATACCTGTATCAATATATTTATACAGTAAGTAAGCAACTAAAAATAATAACTTAAAATTATAAATCCCATTGAGACAGGGGTGTTAGGTAACATAAAATATATTTTCTGATTATGTGCTAGTATACTAGAAGCACACTGACTTATTAATGAAACCTGTATAGTATTGAATATGAATTTGCAAAATGCAAATTTGAGACATTCAGATATTGGGTAACTCCCAAGTGTTTATTTCAAATTGCATTATTTTACTTATCATTAATAAGAATTATATCATCAAGAACCATAATTAAATATATGTAATGTAAACAAAACAATTATAATTAAAAATACTGGACTTCAAAAAAATCAATATCTCTATGTTATTAAAAAATTAATAAGAGACAAAAATGTGATTTTTGCAATGAAATATAAAATGATCATACAATAGGATACTTTTTAATTACATTTTTAAATCAAGTAAAAGAGTTTTATAAATATGTTGTCTCATTTTTTGACATTGTGTAATTTTTAAATAAAATATCCCAAATCAGTTTGGAAATTCCTTTGATTTGAGTTGTAACTCATTATTATGGTATATATTCACGACTTTGTATTATGTGTGCTGAATTTTAACTTTCCCATTATATTTGTGATGATACTTTATGTAGGGGCAGTCAATATAAATAAATAAAAACAATCACTAAAAGAATATCTTAAATAATCAACATTTAAATGATCACATTGATTATATTTTTAAAACCATAATGTAAAAATAAAAAGAAACAGTAATGGTTATTATTGTAATGAATATAATTATTCATTATTTGTTTTAATCTACTTACATATTTATTAATTACACCTACATGTTACGGAAAAACCTTTCCATCGTCAGAGTGTTTTATGAATTTACTGATGATGGAAAGGTTTTACCGAAACATATAGGTGTAGTTAATAAATATATAAGTAGATTAAAACAAATAATATATTTTTTTTAAAATGTCAATCTACACAGTTGCTCAAACAATTGAAAATATAATTATTCATACCTGCGGTTGTTCCCAATACATACAATTGTTAAAAATACAGCAGTGCTTTACTCCGATACTAGCTATTTTAGAAAATTTATTTAATGATGATATTTTACGGCAAACATTATGAACTCATTAAAATAATATTTCTAATAAATTATTTTATATATTAAAAAACAAAATTATGTACTCATAGGAACTTTAGAGTAAGACAAATATGTAATAGGTATAGCAAAATAAAAACATAATCAAAATACAAAATAAATATACAAAACATTGTATTTTTAAGAATAATCTGAAGTAACAAAACACTAGAACTATACAAAATGGTCACAAGCTTCCCGATCACTTTCATAAGTCTACCATGAGACCATAAAAATATCAAAGTTTGCTATATAAAGACTATAAAAATATGTTGTAGTCTCTATGAATAAACGATAACATCAGTGGTACTGCGGACTTGTGCATTCAGTACAGAGAATTTTAGTATTGACCGATCTTATATTGCAAAGTTAACAGTCTACCGCAAAAACCTCCTACATACCACCCGGTTTGGGTATATTTGTGTCGTAGGCTCGGATAACGTCCGTCTGCGTAACGGAGCCACCTTCCTCTTGAGAAAATGCGAATCCATCTGATGGGAATAACAAAATATTACATATACAGCACGACAAAGTGGAACTATTTTTAAATTAAATTATTGTACAAATATGCACATATTTAGAAAAATATATTTGAGTTTCTTATTATTAAATAATCATATTAATAACATAACGTTCATGTTCATAAAGATGATGCATCTACCGAAAATATTATAATATAAATTAAAAGCGCTAATTATTCATAAATTTAATTTGAGATCATAAAAGTTATTGAATTGTGTAAAGATGAGGAATGAATATTAATCACAAAAATGCAATATAATCGATAGGAAAGTTGCATACATTTCTAAATTATATAAATATGTGTATATCCCGAAGTAATTAATACTTTGTGAATATTTAAAAAAATATATGTAAAAAATATTTTGTATAGGGAAAGTAAGCAAACAATTGAATTCCGTTATTTTTCTAAATACATAGTATGGTTTCCTGCAGTATGTTTCATTCAATACTGGTTCTATATACAATTTCAGCTATCTTCTTAATCAACCAAAATAGGCAAATTTTGAAAGAACATGAATGTTTAAAATATATATTTAAAGAAATGATTGTACATATACAACCCAAAGTTAATACATTTTAAGCTATTTTAATGTAATCCAAAAAAAAAATCGAAATAAATTTTGGAAATAATGCAAATTTCATATGAATAGTGTTAGTTCGACATAAACACAGAGAAAACATAAACACCGTGTAACATATGTGCATGGCTAGGAACACACTAAGTAAATAAGAAATTGCAAAAAATTTTGAGTAACTGTAACACTCTCCCGCATTACAATATTTTCCTACCACCTCTTAATAGGGAAATTTCACATATGACAAATATTGGTGAAAATATATGAAATAGATTCATAAATTAATTACATACTGTGAATCAGTATGGATAATGTGGGGTAATGTTTTCATTCATAATTTTTATTATAAAATTTAAAAAAAAAGACTTAAAACGCACATGACTGGTCATGACGTATCAACTTGTGCATTTGGAATAGTATTTGTATATCTGGGTATCACACAAATGTGACGCACATACTCGTGCTAGTGAAATGACGTGTTTTGGTGGAAACTTTTAAATTTCAAAATCATTTTTATACTCTTAATGTATACAAAAAAAAACTTTTTCATAGACGTATTTTTTAGACCAAAGTAAAGATTATCTATAAAAAAAGTGAAATTTCCATATTATATTTTTAGAAATTTTGTAATATCAAGATAAATAAATGCATGAAGTTTACGGGAAATCCCACTAGATTGGAATGATCACAAAGTGTGTTCCTTGCCCGGTTTATGATTTTACTAAAATAATGACGCCACAATTGATACTTTTGAGTATGTTTCTATTGTCTGACAATAAAATGTACCACAGTGTTTGACGGCATTTGAGAGTGAACTTCTATATTTCAGTTAGGTGTATCCAAAAACACAGAAAGCTAAGAACACAAACAAAAACAAGAAAATGTTTTGGGTTTCGTGAACTCAATATTTTCTATTTGGCAAAAATGGATGAGTTTTGTACAAGGTGCAATTTACCACATTTTATTTAAATTAATAGTCTTCTGTTGGAGCCTCAGATTCAAAGGTCATATTTTACATTGGTAAAGGTAAAGTAGGCGCCGGTTATTATGATCAGATTGTTCCTCGGAGGTTTTTATTCTAATATCTGCCAATTTTACACAAAGGTAATATGTCGTCGCTGTATATGTAATTAAGCCTATGTGCCGTTTAATACATTCTCAGATGAACGAGACAATTCATCAATTTTTCACATAAATAATAGACATATATTAGAAAAAACATTTTTTTATTTAAAATATAATGGAAACCTAAAAGGTTTATAGATAACATTTTTAAATGATTCGATATAAAAAATAATAATAATATGATTTAGATACAAAGTCATTTTTTTATATTTGGCCGAGTTTTAACATTTTTATCACATCTGTTTTGAATTTGTCAGTGGTCAGTTGTTTGGTCAGTTGTGGCAGGTCATTGTATAGTTTTAATCCGTTGCAAATTAGTCGGGATTGTCCTGTTTTTGTTTTGGCGTGTGTTATGTATCACATTACTATCAGTTTTGAGCCTTCTAGTGTTGTGTTGGTGTTTTTCATGTATTTTGTGTAATTTTATGTCTTCGTCTTGTATTTCGCCAATTGCTAGTCTGTGAATGATTTTAAGTGTTTCGATTTTTGTAATGCTTTCGATGTTTAATTGTTGTGTTATACGGTATACAGTTTCAGTTGGTGTCCGGTATTTCAGATCATAGATCATTTTTAGTATTTTGTTTTGCTGTCGTTGGAGTCTGTTTAGGTTACTTTTGTTTCTGGTTCCCCAGAAGGGTATCAAATATCCTATTCTACTCTTGACGTATGCCTGGTACATCAGAATTTTTACGGTCTTTGGTGTGATTTCGTGTATTTTGTGGAATAGGCTGGTCAGTTTAGTCAGTGAGTCAATTACTTTGTCTATTTGAAAGGTCCATTTGAGATGTCTGTCTATGTTGAGTCCTAAGTATTTAGTATTTTCTAGTTCAGTGAGTGTTTCGTTATGTATTTTTATGTCCATGCATTTTCCGTTTGGCCTCGAAAGCCGTGCAGACTTGCCGTTCATCTGGCAAGTCTGCACGGCTAGTAATTATTTAAAATATTTTTTATACAGCAACGATGTACAGTAGTGGACTTAAGTGTGGACACTTTTTATAAAGCGGTATTCATTCATCCATTTTAAAATCATTGTGGTGTTTAACTGTAATTATGTTAGCTAATTAATTAAAAAATATATTATATTGTTATATTTTATATTTATAAACATATTTTTACAAAAAAAAATATAAATGCTCATAAAAACAAAGACATGGCAAAATACGCATTACTTATTAATTACAAAGATATTGTAAAATATTTGAAAATAACATCTAATATTAATTTTTCATTGAAAATTCTTTTAATTTAACAGCTTGCTCAATCTTCCGAGGTACAGAGACCATCAAACATTGTAAATTTTGAGGTGTGGTGATATGGAACCATGCTCGAATAATTACTTCCATTAATTTTGTTTTATTGATAGGGTAGTGACGAGGAACTTTCATCTTTGACCAGAAATTTATGATGGGATTTCAGTCCGGACTAATCCCTGGCCATCAATATGGTGGTCCTGTAACCAGTTCATTCTCGTTTGACTGTGTGGCATGGGGCTCCATCCTGCTAGAAGACGCATCTATAGCAGGTCCCTCAAACAAATCATTGATGCCGGGCAATTTTGGCTCCAAATCAGATCTTGTAACCTTTTAGCCATAATTATGCCTTTTACCACTTCCGATATCAAAAACCATTACAGATATTATATAACAGATACAAAACCATCTCTTGTCATGCAAGCCCATATTATTACACTCGCAGGATGTTTCACTGTCACAGTGGTGTATTCTGGTATCATATTTTCGCCTAGATGACGAGGAACAAATCTGATAGCATCAGTCCCAAAAATGGAAATTTTGGTCTCATCACTCCATCACTTTTGCCTAGTCTTCTGAGGTTTACTCCTCATGCATAGCAGCCATTTTTGCCTCTGTTTCATGTTAAGGATTTTTTCGAGGCATTCTTGCTCTTAATTCATTATTGAATACATAATTTCTTCTGGACTGTTCTTTCAGTTAATATCAAGTCCAGCAGCTTCAAAGACATGTGAATATCTTTAAATGTTTGAAGGCAATCTTGCAGAGTAAGTCTGAAAATTCAATTTTTATCTTGAGGCGTAACCTTCAACTTTTGGCCAGATTTTGGGTCAGTTTTTTTACTTTCGGTTTCCGTGTAGCGTTGGCGAACCTTTCTTACTCCAGTTTTGAAAACTCCTCTATCTAATATTTTTGCAATTTCTTCGTTATGTGTATTTTTCTTCATGAAACGTAACACACTGCTTCGTTGTTTTGGCGTCGTAGGAGCCGATTTCACTACCATAAGAACTAAACTTACTCTGACTGCACTTCAACATTCGCAAAAGGCAACCTCACTTCATTTTATAAAATTGCTGACTAAATACAATTGCCAAACTAATCATGTTGCATCTGAAAGCACATTGAAGCATATGACAATTTTACGCACTCTATGGTCTATAAATTTAGACCTAACCATAGCATTGCCATAACTCAAAAACATTTTTTCCAAAATTTCATTGTTTTTGAGCCATTTTCTTTAATTTAAAAAAAATAATATTTTTTATCTTTAACCATTGTATAGCATGTTTATCAATAGAACATAATACAAGGAAAAAATAAACTTTGAGGGGTTATATAACAAAAATGTTGTTTTTGTACAAGTCGAATGATAAGTTATAAGAAATTTCTAAAATGGTCCACACTTAATCCACTGCTGTATGTATAAAATTAACACTATGTGTAAAATTAACACTAAATGATTTATTTATTAGGTATATTACAACAATAGCATAGTGAAAATGTATTTTCACTGGTATAAATATATTATTTACCTATTCAGGCAGTGACAATGTACCAAACAATGAATTTACTGTTTTACTGCTCAGTATCGGCGCATGTATATTATCTTAAATAAAAAAAATTATAATGTGTTTTTTAAAATCTCTATTATCTATATTAAATTATATTCTCTTTTATAAATTCAAATTACAATACACATCTATGTATATATTTATTCATTTACATTATACGCCAATGAATTTAAAAATACTTAAACTGCAACCTAATATTGGTAAACTGTTGTGAATATTCTTTTCTAGATAAGGTTAGGTTAGAGTATTTGAGAAAAGTGCTGAACTAAACACCTGAAACTGAACAATTGTCAAATTTAATTTCAATGACAATTTGGAAACGAATATAATTTCATTAGTATCTGTAAAAATATATTTTCAAAAAATGTGTTTGGAGAATGTGATTTCACCGAAATGTCAGTGAAAATATATTTTCACTAGAATATGCTATCGCTATAACATACACAAACAAAACATAAACAATATCATACACATTTAAAAATGTTTTCTTTTAAAATAGTGATTAATTTTACTTTGTTTGTTAGAATCCGCAAATAATTCATGGAGTCGATTTTAAATAGAGCAGGTATTATTAGTATAGGATTTACTATTTAACATATTACATAATATTTAACATAAAAGCGCTAAAGCACAGATTTAAATAACTTATCTTTGATAAGAATGTATCAAATTGCAATAAAAAAAGACACGTCTGGGGATAGTTAACGTCACCAATGACTTACATATATTTAAACTATGTGGAGTATTTAACCAAGTTCAGGGCAACATTGAATATATAAAATGGATAGAATAAAGCTATGTTATACTACTCAAGTGACAGAACCTCGCATCGACATGATTGACGATCATCATGAATAATCTCTATAAAGTTAACGCCGATTCTATCAATAACATTCAATATACAATTTGTAAAAAAAGAAAGAATGTTTCTAATAACTGATCACCTGAGTCTAAAAAGTGACAAAAAATAGTGCTTTTTATGTTTGATTCCGTTATTTAAAAAATGAACACAATACAATACAACTGATTCAGAACATTAATAACCGACGCCTACTGAAGATGAAATTTCCAACTAAATGCAGATTGGTATGATAATAATAGATTGTACAGAATTAAAACATCAATTTGTATACTATAGTATTGATTGTACAGGCACATTGAAACGTTCCTGGCATGCCGCAGGCTGGCCTGACTGGAATAATAAGATAAAAACAGTACTTACGGGAAAGTTCCACCTCCATATTTACCCTTGTGTTGGACCTTCTGCTGAAGACACTTCTCACGTTTTTGAGCAGCCGAGCCGTCTCAGTTAACCTGGTAACACAGGCAATAACGCCCGCAGGCGTTACATAATACTTAGCACATGCTGTACATACCACCGTCTCTCAATTGGTTTACCATCTCATTGTTTGGCTTCAAACTAAGGATGCATTGGGATGCTTGGTTCATGAAAGCGTTACACCTAAGGGTGAGGTGCACACCGCAATATATACCAGTTCACAGTGGAAGAACTACCCTGTTTTATTTATCCTTAAACATTTACTAATCAGATATGCAAATTAAACCATTATGTATAGAATATATATAATCAAACTGGTCTATATATTATTATATTAAAGTGCAAATCGAGGTGGATGAATTACAACTATATACAAGCAAAAACAAGCACAATAGCAAACAGTTATTAGATGATTAGGTAGTGTTACGGATTACAGACTACAAACATGAAAAGACTAGAGCAGTCCAGGATAATCCGAGAATACTCCGGCAACATACTTACAACGAGAAAGTCGTTCCAAAGCATGCACAGGCCTGCCATCATGATGCCACAATAGTAAAACATAATTCAGGTCAATTAATTCAAAACACTTTAAAACAAAGTAAAGAAAGAAACAAATCAAATCTGACAACACATCATTCAACAAGTGGAAGGAAACTAGGATCCAATTATGAAGAACGGCGGTGTCGGTTTAAAATCTAATAACTTTCTTCTGAATGGGAGTTTTTATTTATTTAGAGCCGAGTTTAAGTAATTATCTAGCAAAAACTTTTATAAAATATCCCTTACATATAAACAGGGGTTAACAGCAGGTTTATTTTTTTTTTATTTTATTTTCATTTATTGGTTTTCTTACAGCCATATAATTAATCATTAATTATTCAATAATTAATAATTTAATTTGAAAAGGAGTACAATTAATGTAATAAGTTTACCATATTATTAATTACCATATAATTAATAACCATATAATTACCATATAATTAATCAATAATTAATAATTTAATTTGAAAAGGAGTACAATTAATGTAATAAGTTTACCAGTATTAGTAAATCGTTTCCGAATAATTAAGTGTTGAAAGAAATGTATTGAAATCAATAAAATATATTAAAGAAAGGCAAACCATGTAACTTATTTGAATGTTAGAAGCAGTACCTTTGATCTTTCAAACCATAATAATCTTTACTGTATTCAACCCCTGGCCCTTAAATACGATTTTTTGTATGCTATTAAAAAATCACAGGTTATTAAACTGCATCCCCTGGAGCACAATTGAATATATGAGAGAATAAACATTACCTGTCAATTTGCTCAAAACCTGTTTTCCTTTATAGGTAATAATAACACTGATATTTTCAGTTACCCTTTTAAGAAAAATAGCGAGGTGGTAAATTATGCAGGGCAATTGTTAATACTGTATTAGCTTGAATATAACATAACAACCCTTTTCACGCCACGGACAAAAAAGAAAAGAAATTTGAATGAAAAATATAAGAATTTGGTATTGCAAAAAAATATAGAAATACATTTGTTGTCAGAACTGCTAAAATTTCCATTGCCTTGAATGGCAGTAAATCACATCTAAGAAACAAAGGTGAATCTCTCCGAAAGTTTGTTGTTCGTTATGAGCTTTTTAAGTTTTATAAAATCACACATGTATAAAGCTAGTATAAAATCAGTAACTGCGCAATTAGTACCTACAATGAGGTTTATGCATAATGCATAGTTTTCAAGTTCACACTAAAGGTAATTCACAACAAAGTTTTGACAAATACTCATAGTGTCACTTTTGTTTTCAATGTATGAAATACTACTTTTGAATAAAACTAAAAAAAATATCAGGATGCTTCACTGAGTGAAACAGCAGCATCAGCAGCAAGGGAGCATTATCACCCAAAACAGTTTAGAAAAGGCAGGACCATTCAATTCTTTTTTTGGAACTTTGCTGGAAAGAATATTTCTCCGAAAACTTTACAAAAATGCTCTTTTTTAATTTTTTGGAACAAACATTATTATAATATATCCAGGCTAATACGACAGTTCCAAGACCAATAAACATAAATAATATCCCCAGCAATGATGTTAAATTATGTCTTATGGTTTCATCCAGACTGCAATTTCTTACAGCCTCATTTTGATAAATGCAAAATAAGTATACTCTCAATTATCCCTGGTTAATGGCATCAACCAGGTTGCATTTAACCAGAACATTAAAAATAAATAACAATTTTTCAACATTTTGTTTGGAGCCCGCTCTGTCTTTTATGAAATAATTGTTGAGCAGCCTGCACAGGCCAATAAAACTGAAAATTTTGATGAAAAAGCTGCATATAATATTATGCACCTTGCAGCACAAAATTCCATCTGTTAAATATTATGTTGTAATAAAAATGTAGTAAGTCTCTTTCACAAGCATTTACGAGCAAATTATCCAAAGCCTCGTTAAATATAATGCAAACGAAATGCAATGCAAAATTTTAACAGACTTTTCACAGTACATAATACCTGAAAAATGAAAAAACTGATAAAACAGGCCAAAGTTGCAAACGCGTCATCAAATAGAAGTCGTGACATCCACATATAAAAGTATAGCGTAGCGTTATTTGGGGGTCAACATGATTGATCTTCATGACAATTATTCAGTGTTTAATTTTAAAGTACGACAGGCACATAGTGATAAATTATTACAAGAAATGGATTTTCTCAGTGGGAATTAGCCAGGTTTTTATATAAATTTTTTCCCAACCAATCCGAATAATGAAGTGTATGTGCCAATTGTCATGTATGTTAATATCATTTAAAGAGTCTTTATTCATTTTAATTTTTTGGACATTCACTGCAAATGCATATTTCGGCATTTATTTTACGAAAATGTGGGTTTTTATTATTCATTTATATCAGAATGTTTACTCTAGACTGCAATTTTTTAGGGAAATAATTTATATAGAACCTTTGTTATTATATAAAAGTAATACACTAGACATTATTTACAATAATTAATAAAATATAAACATTAATCGAAAGGTCACGGCCAAAAAATCGTTTTTAGTGTCCTAGGCGGCGCTAATTTTTTATGAATATTTATTTATATGTAATTTAATTTTATAAGTTTATAAGTATAAGTTAATTTTTTTAATAAAAATTCCAAAGTATGAAATGCGCCAATAAATGACGCAGTTGCCGACGGAATTCTGTATTATAAATAAGTCATTTATTGACACATTTCATACTTTGGAATTTTTATTTTTAAATATCAATTAAGGTGTTTTTATTTAAAAAACTAACTTTTGTTGAATGTGTAAAGCCTCAAAATATGGGGATAAATAGAATATAATGTTTATAATCATCTCTTTATATAAATAAAAAGCGTTTTAAAATCAACAAAAAATGTAAAAATTTCTTGCAAATTTAAAAAATTATAACTTTATTAATATTGAATACTTCTTGATTTCCTTAGTAAAAGTTCTAGATAATGATGTATACTTTATATGTATAAAAAACATATTATGCGTACACATAAATATTCATTAAAAATTAGCGCCGCCTAGGACACTAAAAACAATTTTTTGGCCGTGACCTTTCGATTAAAGCTTATGTTTTATTAATTATTATAAATCATGTCCAGTTTATTACTTTTATATAATAAAAAAGCTTCTATCTAAGTTATTGCTCTAAAAAAATTGCAGCCTAGAGTATACATTCTGATATAAATGAATAATAAAAACCCACAAAAAACGCCGAAATCTGCATTTGCAGTGAATGTGCCGCCTGAAAGAAAGAGACAGAAAAGAAAAAAAGAAAAAAAAAATTTAAAATGGATAACATCTAACGGAATATTGTATTATAAATGCTTATATTATGTACATGCTTGATAATATTAGTATGCAATTATGTATATAAATATAATATATTTAGTATGTATATATATTTATTCTTGATACATTCATTATATATATGTTAAATCGAAGGCTTTCACGGGTACAATATGTGTTAGTTCTAACTAATTTGGGGGTAACCCGCGTCAAATTCTGGTCGTCAGGACCAGTCGTCTGCCGACGTTTCGAACAGATCTCACTGTTCATCTTCAGGGCGCCTTGTCGATGAGCTGCTTCTCCAAAAAGCGTACAATCGTTTGGGTCCGGAGCTCACCGTCAAGTGAAAGTTTGAAAAATTCTGCATCAGGTGTTTGTGGAGGAGTGGGTTTCTCCAGCGACGCCGTTAATGAGTTTTGCTCGGCTTCTAGTAATCCGTATATTTACTTTATTATCGTCATTATACAATGTTGAAAAGGTTGGATTTTCTAATTGCTTCGGTGTTTTCATCGTGATTTCTGGTTTATTATTATTAATATTATTTGTATTAGAAATTTGATTATTATTATTAAGAACTCCACAAACACCTGACGCAGAATTTTTCAAACTTTCACTTGACGGTGAGCTCCGGACCCAAAAGGTTGTACGCTTTTTGGAGAAGCAGCTCATTGACAAGGCGCCCTGAAGATGAACGGTGAGATCTGTTCGAAACGTCGGCAGACGACCAGAATTTGACGCGGGTTACCCCCAAAGTAGTTAGAACTAACATATATGTATATATATAATATATCAAAAATAAATTACATACATATTTTATATAAAGATTCTTATAATTATAGATATACCATAAATCATGGAGACAAAATTCTATAACTGTAATTTGTATTGGGAAAAATGTAGGTTAATTGTATAATATTGAAATATGAATAATATGAACACATGTTGAGGTGATGAAACATTAGAATGTGGTGATCAAATGGGACACTGAACACTAAACTGGTAGAGTCCATTCACTATAGGTAAGCCTTTTGCATTAGTGTGAGTAACAGTCCGTTTACAAAATCTCTTAACGTTCTTTTTTTGAGTAAATGATAGACACAAAAAAATATATAAATAGTATTTTATTTTCTTAACCTGAAATAAGCATATATGAATTATAAAAAAGAACATTTCATTTTTTAATCCCCAAATAATAATTATTTAGAAATCTATTTGTAACCGTAACTAGAATCCAATAACTGATCTAATTTAGTCTTCAAAATTAGTATGATTTCAAAATTTTTAAATAAAATAAAGACATTGACGTTATGTTTTTTTAATAAAATACTCTGAATTAGGTTTTTTTTTAATTTCATGATTGTTTTGAATATTTCAGTTTAAGTATAATTAAAACTTGTAAGTGTATCCAGTATTGTAAGGCATATGTCATTAGTATTAATCAAAATATATCATTCTCTATGCAACAATGTCCATCACTAACGCTGCCACATGGCTCAATTAATAATGAGGTAGAAAGCAAAAAAAGCAAAATTCTCTATTTTATTTCCATCACTAATGTTATCAAGGCGCTACGCTACTCTGGATAGCGCTGTTCTCACAGCCTTAACCGGCTGAAATATATAATAAAATTACGTTATTTTTGACGGATTATGGCTTTTAAAATAAATATATAAGCGGGTATAATTGTGGTTAAATAATTTCGAATTCTTATAGTTAATTTTAATCAGATAAACTATAATCATTTATATCGGACTCCGAATCCTCGTCTAAATTCATATTAAATTGATTAAAGTCTGTGATTTCATCCATTTGAATATCCTTCGTCGCGTGCTCAGTTTCAATTCTTTTTGTATGTCAGCAAACATTTTTCCATTCGCTGATGGTTATTTTATCAACTTTTTCCATTTTATCTTTAATTAACTTATCTTTATATAATTCTTCGAGATATTTATATACATTTAAAACTATCTCTTTTGTTTGACCTGAAAGCGATTTTTCCTTTCCTAATTTAAAAATATGTATTCGTGATTTTGCAGTCACCGTATCTTTAAGCAAAAAATATTAAACAAAGAAACGACCGCCCCGCTCGCCGGTCAGAGTGTTACTGGAGCGGCCAATGAAGTTGGTTTAAAAACCGAATACAATTTCATAATTTACGTGTTACAGAGGGTATTACTCACACTAATGCAAAAGGCTTATCTAAAGTAAATGGACTCTAATTTACAAGAAAAGTGAAGTAGGTACGTACTTTTATTTAATCTGTACAAAAGTGTTTTGGTTGTTGTGCAGTAATGCTATGCAATTTTTTAAATTATGAACAACATTTTGTACATATGTGTAGACTGTACACAGTAAAAACTAAAATCAAACTACATTTGAAATTGTGAAGTATAAAGTAGAAGAATATATAACAAAGACTAAGGCCCAGTTGCATCATCTCAAGTAAAGATAAAAAAAGTTACTCGAGTAACTTTTTTTTACTAAAACAGATTGCACAATCGGTGGTAAAAAATATTTTACTCGCCGAAGTACATACATGAGTAACTTTTTTTTACTCTCCAATATAGGTGGGTAAAGGTAAAAACGTTGGTAAAAAAATAGCTGTCC